>JANAVB010008599.1:28031090-28248590 GCA_029216955.1 Iris pallida
GGTTTTTAAAATGATTAAAAATCACCAAAATCATAATGTGATATAAATATCAATAAATAAATAATTATAATTACAAAAGTTTAAAATTACCTTTATTTGGAAAACTGGGTGTTACATCAGCATGATATGCTTTCTTATTATGTGAGTCTTTATTCTTTGGATGAGTATAGTTATGTGCCTACCATGTGATTATTCTACAGCTTAAGATACTTTCCATTGGTCCATTAAATTGGATATACCTATGGGATGTGTCTGCTGGCATGCTACGTGTTCTAGTCCTTATGAACTTTGGGACTGGGGTGTGACACACATGTAGAAGGAGAGGCGCGCCCTAAGTGTGTCACGAGTAGAATAGTTCATTATGACTCCTCGGTCTTCATGTTTTAGCCGTCTTTTGAGAATGGGGACGAGGGTAAAATAACACCTAGGTGAGGCATGAGTAGCATGGCACCTAAATAAGGCACGAGTGACATAACGCTTAGGTGAGACATGAGTATTATGGCCCATGCTTCTACAGTTACCTCTAGTCGCTCCTCTTGGTGCTGGCGATCTTGCAATGATCACATTGAAGACTTGTCCCCCTTGACCATTAAGCCAAGAACTTAATTACTAGTCCTTTCACCACTATATCCTCGATCACTTTTACCAACTAATTTCCTCAAGGTTTCGTCCTATATTTTTATTCAATCCTTGAATCTAAAAATTAATTAGTAATAATAATCTACAATCATCTAATTCTCGAAAAGTAAATCCAATCTCCTTTCTCGCAAGCTTGTAAATTCATAAAACTTGTTCAATTATTTAATCATTAATTCATCATCAAAGAATCACATTGTACCTTGAGGACATCTATCCACCTTTGGTCACAATACCCCATTAAACACATACTGTCCTAAAATATTATACCCCTTGTATACTATTTGCAAAAATTACTACCACTAGATACAAATGGCATACGACATCTCTAATCCTATCTTATCTATAAAGCAACCATGATTTTAATAAACAACTAATTTATATTGTAACTGTAGCATCTGCTACAGAATTTTCTATTTTGATTAGTGACTAAATGAATAAATAACATTAGGAATTTTATTTGGGAATTTATGATATTCTTTACATAATTTTTAACTATACTATTATTATTTTAAAAGGCTTATAGAATTTTGTGAGGATGCACGGGCTTACTCTAGAGGCCAAATACTTTATTTTGGTTCTAGACGGTCAATATATTTTCTATAATTTTTTGGTATTTTTTTGGAATATTTAGATAATCAAATATAGAAAAAACCTATTTTCTAGCACTTCTAGGATTTATTATAGAAAACCTAAGACTAAAAGTTGATCCCAAACATTTTTCTAGGGTTCAATAGGTTATTTTATATTTTTAGAATTTTTCCAAATTTTTTTTGGCTATTTTTGATATTTATTAAGATTTTTATTAAGCAAAACTGATTTAAAACTCTTTTCTGGAAATTATAAACCTTTTTCCCAAATTATTTACCCAGTCAGCAAACAACCCGGCCCACCTGTCATCCTCCGCATAGTCGGAGAGATGGCCCGCCCGTCAGTGACCCAACTTCGCAGGTCAGCATCAACTCGGTCTTCGAGCCATTTTAGGAGTCCAAACCCACTCGAGCTCGGGATAACCTAAGCCGACAGCTCCTTGATCGGTTGTATCTTGGAGGGAGCTACGCAGATGGTGACTCGTGGCTTCTCCAGAGCCGCGGCTCAGACTGACAGCCTATCTTCCTTTATATATATATATATATATATAGAGAGAGAGAGAGAGAGAGAAAGAGAGAAAGAGAAAAAGAGAGAGAGAGAGGGAGAGAGAGGGAAAGGATAGGCATTCCCACACTTTTTGCATCCCCATGTTCACATCCGTTGGATGTGCTTTAAGTCATCTAATCCTATCCATTGGTAAATCAACTGTTATGATTAGATGACTTAAAGCACCATCCAACGGTATAAATAGGGGGGATACCTGGGGATGCAAAAATTGTGGGGATCTTCATCCTTTCCCATATATTTATGTTAGTTTTTTGAAAAACCCTATTTTCTTGGCCGAATTTGAGAGTTTTTGAACTTCGGAGACTCCCAACTTTGGAAATCGATTGCTGCCAATCCAGGAGAGCTTTTTGTGCGTCATTTTTTTATTAGAAGTCTATCGAGGTTTGGTTTCTGAATGTCTAATTTATTTTCAAAAATTTTGAACCTAAGTTTCTAGAAAATTCATAGTGTCAATTGTTCAAAATTTGACACGTTTCAGTGTTTTCGAGATTTCAGGAGAACCAGGAATCAGAATCATGAACCGTTTGAAGTTTTGGAAATTTGACACAGAGACATACGACATATAATTTTTCCAGAAATTAATACTTTCATCTAATATTTTAATTAATTTGTAGAACACAGTTTAGTCGACGAATTATCGATTTGGTCATGGTTAGCCATAATGGCGATATCTTTTGACCAAAGCATGATTTGAGACACGATTAATTCCAGTGCACTCATGACGCTGAAATCTACTAAGATGCACACCGAAGTCATAAGAGTTTGTATTATTTGACTACTTAGTCATCGATGTGCCTCGATTTGCATGTTACGGGTCCCGAATTAGAAACTGTGACTTTCCGAGCCAAAAACTTGTGTTTAATCTTTATTTAAGAATTATATTAGATTAAATTAGGTTTTTTGATAATTTATTAAATAATTAAATAGAATTAATTAGGTTAAACTATTAGCCACTTTCTAGAAATTTTTAGAGTAGGATTTTCATGTATAACTTATAATTATTTATGTGACGGGGTAGATCGGTCTACGACATCGTAAGTTGTGACTTCATCATCTAGCGGAGCAAGACAAGTATCAATATGATCTATATTGCCTTTATTTTATGCTGCATGTTATTCTTTTCCTTAAACTATTAGTCTTGTCTTTTATACCATTGGTGCACGAGAGTTATACTTGTTACCAAGACCATACATGTTCACTTAATATTTTCGTTCCATGTTCTATCTTCAGTATTCAATATTTAAGTTCAAAGTTAATGTTAAAGTGATCAAATTTAAATGTGAGGGAGTTGGAAGAGGAATACAACTAGTATGCATGTGGTCTACGCAATGTACAAGTTTTTCCAATGTCAATGTTGATAGCAGTCGTTGTAACTCTCGTACTGACTGCCGGATGTCCTAACCCATCCACATATGGAACACTTGTATTCTAAAACACAAAGTACATATGATTTAACTCGTGTTGATATATTGTCTAGTAGTTTGTCTTATATTAGTCATTCTCTCGTATTGTCTTCGTGTCTTAATTATACCTTCAATTGTTCCATGTCGTAATTGTGCTCTCAAACTGTTTCCAAGATATAGTGGTTCCTTTTGTATCATATCATATTCATCTTTTCTTTATTGCTATTATTCATGCTTGTATATTATATTGTCTAATGTAGTTTATGGTGATCTTGCTCTAATCCTGACTGGATAACTGTTTTTTCAGTTTTAGACGACATGGTTTACCTCAAGGTTTATAGGTGCGTATCTTGGTAACACTGACGATACCATTGTGTCGGTTGCTTCTAGTGATGCGGAGTAGCATATTTTTTCCTTATGCTCTTTCAGTATTATTCTTATCTAGTGAGCTCATAGGACTTTAGTTTAGTTGTTTTATATTTATTTTTAGCGGGTTTGTTCCCAGAAAAAATCTGATTGTAGTAGGATCTTTCTCTAAATTATTTATTGAAACTTTAAGTTTAATCTCTTTGTATTGACTTAGTTGTGGATGATATATGTGGACTGTGTACTTGTATGGATAATGCTTATCATAGACAATGTACTACCGCCGGTGCTGCGGCATAGGCTTGGGCTTGGACACGTACTCGTATCCCAAAAAGCGGGTGCGGGTTGTGACAGTAACCTAGGAATCTTTTGTAAATTCTATAAAGTACGATCATTCGTATCTCTGAAATATGAAGGGATGAGAAACAATGGCATGAGAAAGTAAACTGAAGAATAGTCGAGAGCGAATAGGAAGTTTAAAGACAATAGAGAAATTTCTCAAAGAATTATCAAGGCAGTTGTGGATTGTGATTCCTGTAAAACCCATAGATTTCTACTACAATTTTTTTAAAATTTTACTTGATTTTTTTTGTAATACTGTATTGTACGTCGCATGCGAATGTGCGTTTTTCGTATTTGCTCATCGAGTGCGAATATGTGCGAGGTACATATTTTTAGAAAATATTTTTATTATATAGAAACATAGTTTTCAAGATAATATATTGTACATACTTTCTCGCCTGAAGTTGTCAAAATCATCGCATCAAGATTTTTCCAAAATATTATTTATTTTATAGTTTAAATATAGTAGCAAAATTTAGAAAACGATGATCGTGGATATTTGCATGCGAGATTCATGAATACATTTTAATTTCTATTTCGAAATTAATTAGTATAAATATTTTATTATTGGAAAAGATATTTTGAAAATAATGTTTGGTTTAAATTTAAATCAAATTTGAATGAGATTTTTATGGATTACCTGGATAGTTTAATTTAAATGACGGGATTTATCTATATGGGTTGGTTTGAATTTAATTTGATTTAAAATAGATTTAAAGTGGATTAGTTTAAATTGTTTGAACTAAAAAATGACGTTATCTAATGGGGATTTAAACCTTCACCCAATCCTTATCCGACTCGGAGCACCACCACCTATATAAGGAGAACCCCCATTGCTCCTTTTTCCATAAAATATTACAAACAAATTCTCCGCTACATTGTGCATCGTGTCCATGAACCTTCTCCATCCACTATTCATTCCTTCGTACAAATACAGGAAATCCTACCATGTCCAACACACCGGACATCATCCCCGCTCGCCTCCACTGCCAGCAACACCAACCCTGCCACACATACCTTGACACCATCATTAATGCCAAAACAGACCACCACCGGCCACTCCGGCCGGCGACCCACCAAGGCACACCACCACCATCGTCACCATCACAGCCACCCGTCTCCGCTACCAGCACAGTCCCCTTCCCTCATCCCGACTCAACTTCTCCCCGATCAATAGCTACCCGCACCTCACCACCAACACCCCCACCACCAGCAAGACCACAAAATCCATCCACCATGACCATAACAACCGCCAGAACCATCCGCAGGCACCCCGCCGCGATAATCGCTGCCACCCAGAAAAAAAAACCAATCATAACACCCCAATAGACTAACCTCCAACGCGCGAGTGACGCAGACTCATCCCGAGTCGAGCGTTGCTACTCCGGGGCAGCATCGAGTTCAGCCCTATCCGTCGACCCCACATTGCCGCATCATTCGAACCCAGCGAGCCGTCCGATCACTCCTCCGCCCCGTTTCCTTTTTACGAGCCCCGTCTGCTGTTCTCCGCCGCGACGAGCACCGGCGACCACCAGAGCCGGTCAACCCTCCGGCTCTCCCCATATCAGCCCTTCCCCTTTTTCAGCCTCTGCTCATGGACGGTCAAGAGCACCTCCACAGCACCGGGAAGCCACGCCCGACCTGGCCTCCTTGTCCTTTCGGTCCGTGCGTACAGCCCGCCACCGACGCCATATAGTCGGGACCTCTCTTCGCCTCTCATTCCTACCTCTGTACCCTCCGGAAGAGGACCGCCCACTGCTGACCTGGAGCATCCACCATTCGCGAGAGCGACGGTGAGCCGCTCCGCCGAGGACCCACGCGGCCACGCCCCTCGAGCATCTCCCAGATCCAACACCGCCGGTAAGCCCGCCTCTCTCACCCTCGCCCCTTGCTCCTCCTCTCTCCCGGAATTCTCTCGTCGCTCTTTTCCTTTCCCCGAGTTTTCTCTCTCTTATTCACCCTTATTTTTTAACACTCACACCCTTTATTAAGAGGAACAACAGCAATGAGCAGCGATTGTTATCTTTTATTTTTGTAAGTTTTGAAACACATGATTAATATATAATTTATGTTATTAATATATAAATTGCCATAAGTGTTTATTATGAAATTATTATTATGTTATTATTTTTCTTCTCACAAAATAAATAGCTAATAAATATTTTCCAAAATTATTTTGACAAAACTCAAATAGCCCTAAGACATTTTCCTATATTTTATTAAAATATGTGGAGTAACGAAAATTTATTTTTCTACAAAAATTTGTATATTTCATGAACTTGAAATTTAGCCTAAAAATATAAAATCATATAAAAGACAGCTTCTAAATTATCATGTAATCTCAATTAGATATAAAATATTTTTCTAAGTAAATTATAGTTTCAACCTAAAATGATTTCACTTATAAACTACTTTGACCAATAAAAATTTAGTTTTCAAATAATAATTTTCTAAAATAGTATAACTATCTATTTTACTCTCTTCGAATATCGTCACTAGCAACGACTGATCTTAATCCTCATCTTTTGCAAATTCTTACCTCATAGTGTCGACCCTAACTAATCTGATTATTCTGGATTCAAAGGAACAGTCTGTCCCATCACCGGAGGTCGTCTTGCGTAGATGTAACACGAAGTCATATTCTATGCCACCTTGATCATCGCACCAGATCGGACGCAACACCAGGCAAGATACCTTGCTATTTATACTGTTTATATTCAGTCTGTATTTTTGTTATTGCATATCACTGTATATTTATTTCCAATTCTTCTAGCTATACCATTAATACAGTTCATGATTACTACCTGTACAGTGATATTAGCTTTACTTTGTTTATTATCCTTTGATTACATATGGACCTAGAGTTAAGGGACTACCATCTGTAGTGTATTACATAAACCTTGACACAGTTGTACCACGAGTATGTGTGAGATGAGTAGCATATAGCCTCCAGGACTTGTGTGTTGGCTGATCACTGATGCGTATGGGACGTGCGTTAGGTCTAACTGTCAATAGGTGTATGTTAGAAGACTTGACGGTTAGTAGTGTTACAATGGTCGTGGATGCGACTGGATAGGTGCATCGGATGGGGAGAACATTTCCTTGTCAGTATGGGCTTCGATTACACATTCCCTTGTAACCCGGAAGCTCCGCTGGAGATACGGGTATGATGACCCCCCTCAGGTTGGCTACTGTCATTTTTGAACGTACGTGCGCTTAGGTCATTGGTGCCCAAGTGGGGACTATACCAGATCCTATTTACAGCCAGGGCTCATGCGACGAAAGGTTTATTCTTAACTGCATGTTCACTTTAGTATGGTTAGATACCTTATTGATGTCTTGTCACTTACTTTTATTTGTGGCATATTTATATTCAGTATTTACATGGCATGTTCTTCTTGTATCTTGTTACGTCCCTCTGAGGACCTGGTGAATTCTCCACGGTGTGTCTTTTGTGGTTTTCACAGGTGCTCTAGCCAAGGCCTTTTCTTCGAGGATGATTACACTTGGATCGTCTTCGCATCGCTCGACAAAATTTCGTTATCATGTATTTTTCTCTTTTTAGTTGGTAGTGGATTTGTCTCCACCCAATGATTGTATACATGACAATTCCAAGTGATTTTATATGATTATTTTTTTACAATTGTGGATGAGATTTAGTTTTCCTTGGATTACTGTATTTTACAGCTTATGTATACATACGAGGGTTCCCTATACTTCGTATATATATAGCTGGCATGTCTACATACTTTGTCCTAAGTATTTTGGTATTGGGGTGTTACAATTCCAAAGGGTTTAATCCTATTTGCAGGTTGGCTTGGTACAGTAACGTCACCGAGACTACTGATTTGACCTGTATGGGCCACCAAAAAAAGAATTAAATCTCCAGTCCCAAAATATATAGGAATAGGAATATGTATACATGTCAGCTACGTATTAAGTGGACTCCAATTCAGCTCGAATATGTTTAAGTTGTCTATGTTGGGTTGTTGTATCTATATATCATTATGATAATTTTATATCTCAATCTACTGAAGATAAATCCATCGTAAGACTAAGTGCACTAATATTGATCATGCATTAACACACTAGATCCTATAAACAACTAAGAATAGACAATGTATAATAAGTTGACCAGACTCTATTACAATCGTCTGAACAAGCTTATAGAGAATAATAAAGCTTGCAAAACTAGACTATATAGCAGCATGGTCAAAGTAAAATAAAAATAATATTGGACGAATATGGAATGGTATGAACTGATATATACCTAAATTCTTGGAGAAGCAATCATCAATCCTCCATATAATCTACAAACGAGCTCATCAAAATCTGGAGAGATCACCAGGTCCTTAGGGGACTAGCAAGATATATATAAACATGCCAAATGTAACAGTATAAAATATACATAGAACAAAAAAAATAGTCATGAACGAATCAACTGATACACAAGAAACTACGACACCAAGAAACTAAGACACAAGGAAACTAAGACACTGGAATGACATACTAGAAGTGTGGTACTAGATGTTGCTACAAGTAAATCAGGGTAACCGCAACTCAATAGAAGCTCACAGTCCTATAGTAAGTAGGCCAATGGGGAATCCCTAACTATAGTAAATCTCCTTCGCAGCCCAATGGATGCTCACGAACGAGGTGGTCAGCTATAGTCAACGTCTAATAATATGTCAGGGTTAAGTCAAGACAAATACAAGTAATCAAATCAAGTCAGGCCCAAGTCCATGTGATGACATCAAGTCAATCTTGCAAGAACACGAACATCTAAAGAAGTGTAGTATAGCGTAGATCAAGTTTGTGATATGAAAAAGAAAGACATGCAGTATATAAGAAAACAAGTAAGAAAACATCATGAGGCATGTAAAATAATTATGTGATATTACAAAAAAATAAATAGGGACAAGAATGATTAGAAATAAACATGCATAATACTGTATAAGTTGACAAGGTATACTTGCCTAGTGGTAGTGCGTAGAACTAATAATATTCAATCAATCAATGAGCACCGAAAGTCAAACTCCTGCAAACATCACCGGATGCTGAAATAGATATCACCAACATTCTAAAAAATATCTAAAATTGACTACTCATAAGTCCAATTCTAGACATAGGGGCAAAACAAGTAATTTTGGGTCAAAATAGTGTTCGCCGTTGGACCCGCTTTGCATAAAAAAGTTTTCCAGAATGTAAGATCTCTAAAGTTGACAAATTATATACCTATGAGTCCAGATTTTTGATACGAACTTAACAATATGCCAAGTTTTGGATTTCGATGAGCCGTACACAAAATTGCCTGTTGAGTTGGATCATGGGACTGCCAACATAGTATTTCGGTTGACCTTCTCAGAATCAAACCAAACTTGGATCACAGGATCAAAAAATGACACGAGTCCAGTGGTGCAAGTTTTGTCACGAAGTGACGAATATGTACGAAGTAACTAGGGTTTTTGTAAAGGGGTCGATACGGCGTACCTCCATCGATACACCTCAAATTCGTCGTACATACGCAACGAATTCGAGTTTCGTCAAAGCCCACATATCCACAACATCCATACGCACCTTTCGATGCTCTCGGGCTATGACAAAGTCGCCTGGTTTGTCGAAACGGACACCGTATCGTGAATTTTTTTCTAAAAATTCCCTGTTTTAATTTTTTTTCTCGGGTTTGGAAATCCGATTTATCGACGCACAGTCAATGAAATCCAAATCTACAAAAAGGGTTCCGAAGCCCTATAGGTTGTCTAAAACTCTATTCCAATGGTTTTCCAAAATTATCAGTGGATTGGCAAGAATTGGCCTTCCAATATATGGTTTTGAACCAAAAAAACAATTCTGTTTTCGAATAGGTTTTGTCAACTTCGCATCGATTTTTTAGCAATCTATTGGGGTATATGTAGTTCTATTTGAAGAGGATTTAAGAGGGTGATGTTAGATATGTACCAGAGAAATTGGTTCTAGAATCCGTCGAGCTATATGAGAGAAAATGCGAACTGAAGTTGGGTGTTTGGGCTGTTGTGCTGCCGCCTGTTGCAGTCTACTATGCCTACGGCAGTGCCTGCTATGGTGGCTCCGGCGATCGTGTAGTGGTTTAGTGGGACCGCAGGTGTCGTGGAGACCCAAGGTGGCTAGCAATTCAATCACAAAAAAAAATTTGAAGGAGTTTTGGAGAATTTTTGGTTCATTTCCTAGCTCAAAACCAAGCAAGTAGACAAGATCCATGATGAAAACCATATTCTACAATTATGTTTTCAGTAAAACTACACATGTAACCCATAGGCAAAGAAATGATAAGAAAATCAATATTGTTCAAGTGTTTGGCAAGATATACTTGCCTAAGTTAAGCTCCCAGCATATACTTCTACTCTACCACCAAGAAAGATTCAAAAATCACACTCTTAGGACCCAAGACCAAGCTCCAAATCTAAGCTCAAACTCAAGAGAAATTGATAGAAAGTGAAAAGAATAATAATAATAATAATAATAATAATAATAATAATAATAATAATAATAATAATAACAACAACAACAACAACAATAATAATAATAAGGAAGAAAATAAAAAAGAGTGGAGGAAGAAAACGAAAGTGTATATATATGAGGGAATTTATCGCAGTCGTTGGATTTGCCACGTTAGCAATCTAGGACTTTAATGGATTATTCTTGTCCGTCCATAAAGGAAACCATGAAAATAATAGGCGATAGGGTCTTTCTCATGATCTGAAGGAAGCAGCTTCTATTCAATAATGCTCCTTCAGATTCTATTTTGATACAGTAACGGGCCCATGATGGACTTTTCCTTTGATACTTGTCCATCTCAAAAGCAAAAGTGGCTCTTCGAGAGGCTCACGATAGTACATGTAGTATACACCATCTGGGTCCTAAGCTATAAGATCGTCTCAGAAGAATGGGCTACTATTGACCCAATATGGTAGCAGATATTGTAGAGTATGCCAGGAAGTGCATGGCCTATCAAATCTATGCATACTTCATATACTAACCATCAAAATTTCTATACTTTACAGCCGCATCATGGCCATTTGAAGCATGGGGTATAAACGATATTAGTCCCATCGGCTCCCCTTTAGTCAAAGGACATCGCTTCGGGCTGGCAATAACCGTTTACTTCTTCAAATAGGCAAAAGCCATAGCAATCAGTGAAGTGAAGACGTCAAATGTAATCAGTTTTGTCAAACACCATGTCATATACTGATTCGACGTTTCTCAAGGATTATACATGACAATGGGCCGCAGCTTGCGATCTAACATTTCTATCAATTTTGTAGAAGCTTTTAAGAAAACTTTCATCAAGATACTCAAGAAGTTTATTTCGTCGAGTAAACGCGACTGGAATGAAATGCTTGGTGAATATTTATGAGCTTACCGGACAATGGTCCTGATACCAACCGACACTACACCATTTTTTTGGTTTAATGATGTGAAGCAATCCTTCCACTCAAAATTTAGATTACATCTCTTATAGTGGCTTTCTCCAATGAATTAACTACTAAAGACAATAATCACTTACGGTTGCATGAGTTGGATGCACTTGACAAGAAATATCTTCAAGCTCAACTATGCATTGAACTATACTAAGCCCGTATCTCCAACCTATGGTCATGATGCACAAAATTTCATGACTCGCTCCCAGATGACTAGATACAAGTCGGACATGTCCAGTCTACGTTATCGATGACAACAGTAGTCAGCTGTCTAGACATCATATCTCATCCAAAAAAGAATATCAATCCCACTCATCATAGTTACTAAACACGTGCCCATACCAATCACCACACTCTATATTTCACTATCCTTTATTACACCTTTTACAAAGAGAATAGGAAGACAAATTCGGTGAATGATAAAGGCAACACCTCAAGCCATTCAGTATGTGTAAGCCACCTAATTTTTTCGATAATATTTTTAATTATTTTATATAGATATTTAATATTTAATTATATTTTAAAGTCAATAATGACTATAGTTGTACTTTACCGCAACTTTGATTTTTGAAGTACAATAATTATCAAATTCTTAAAACTAGTTCCATATTCATATTGTAGACGAGTCCACCTTCAGTTTGATATATCATATTCCATCAAAATATAGTTTTTTGTGCTATATTTTTCATGTACAATTTTAGCTGTAAAATAGTTATTTTAGTCTCTATGGTAAAATTTGACTAGTTTTCCAAATAGCAATTAAGGTCCAACTTTGATCCAAATTATTTGACATAATATATGGTTTTGACCCATTTCGAGCCTACTACGTACTTGCCAAAGGTGTGCCACTCAATTGAGTTTCTATGTACTAATTATTTTTAGGTACATAAGACCCATATAGTGCAATTTCGGTGTTAGAATCAATTAGAACTTTCTTGGGACTTATAACCCAACTTAGTAGGGACCATCCTAGGTTGCTAACCAACAGTAGAACCATGTTAGATTGATTTAATTCAAATTAAGTGTAGTCATGTGCCACAAATCCTTGCAGCTTTGACTCAACCAATCAACCCATCCAAGTATGGAAATCCACTAGACCTATATTGCCATAGTTGGAGATTGGAGGCCCAAACCTCAAACAATTTAAAACAAGAGCCATATGAACCCTAACATATAAAACCTTATATTCTTATATTTTAACCTTCAAAAAATGTAGCCCCTCCCCTTGTCTATTACAAAAAGCCGAAACCCCCTCCCAGCTCAATTCAGCCGTAGCACCTTGTGGCGTAATGACAGTTTTGACCCCATTTCGACCTTCCATGACGCTTTATGGATATTCGTTGAAAGCTAATACAGTCTTATACAATTTTATTAACCCTCCACATGTTCACAACCTCTTCTAGTACACCGAAATAGCCCTACAAGTCACAAGATGTCTGAAATCCAAGTTTGAGTTTGTGCCAATATTTTAGTACCTTTATTCTTTCTTTTTATTGTTGCATATTTATTTTCTCATTCGTGACCATTGAGGATGTAGGGTTAGTTGATATTAACATCCGAATTGATTCCGGTATCGATATCAGTATATTGACATCGGGTATCAATCCTAGGCGTTAAATTATATCATATTCATGTTCATTGACATGATGGACCACATGATAAGGATACGATAGATGATGATGATATGATACAAAGTCTGACATGAGATATTCGTGGCTAGGGACTCTGTGATAGTATGTATTACTAGCTCATGTGACTTGTTACATGTACATGATTCATACGTGACTTGACTATATAGTTTTAGAGCATGGGAAGGGGAGGACTCGACTAAAATATCTGGATGTCTAGACTCGTGGTTATGTTTCCATATTTGGGACTTGGTTATTTAACTTGTGGTCATGGTCTATGTAGCAGAGCTATGCCTTTGTTTACTCGTTCGTCCATAGGTGTTCCAGCACGGTGCTATAGGTGATTGCTAGTACAAC
This sequence comes from Iris pallida, assembly GCA_029216955.1. NCBI lineage: Eukaryota > Viridiplantae > Streptophyta > Magnoliopsida > Asparagales > Iridaceae > Iris > Iris pallida. Next base: position 28,044,438 of record JANAVB010008599.1, read on the forward strand.
TGGGCCTGGTATTAGGATTGTCCTCAATTGTATATTTATAATTAAATGGTTATGCTAGTTACCCTTCATTTTCTAGATTTTTTTTACTATTACATTTGCATTTTTTTTGTACCTTACTATGTCCTCTGAGGACCTGGAGATCTCTCCAGGTAGTTGGTCATGCAGAGATAGTCCGCTGATCATGGAGGCATTGTCGTATCTGGCTCAGGTATTTTATTGTACTTTTACAATTATTTATTATTTCTATTATGCTAGTTAGTCTTATTTTATAGACCCATATCGTTCTTCGGACCTAATCGAACATATATGTTAGTGGGCTGCAGACCATGGCATATACTGTTCATTCTTGATGTTACTTATCCTGTGGATTGAGATAGTTATATTTATAGTTGATTGATAAATAGAATTAGAACACCAAGACAGCTTATATGCATTCGAGTCGGACTGGAGTCCACTCGATACATAGTTGACATGTATATGATCCCTTAGTCCTATATATTTTGGGACTAGACATTATATATTTTTTGGTGGCCCATGCAGGTCAGAACATATCGTTTCGGTTATGTTATTATGACGAACGAACCTACAATAGGATAAAGTATTAGGATTTCAATCACAACTGTCTTGAAAACTCTTTTGAATTTATCCATCGCCTTTGGAACTTGCAATTGAAGTCGATCAACTTTCTTGAACTTCTCATTTTGGGATTCTCGTCATTCCCTCTTTGGAAGGACGAACATTCGTGCTTGGTGAACCATCTACTCCATCATTGGATAGAACATAGTTGATAGAGTACTATAAAAAGAATTAGTTATCTAGGGTAGCAATGATTTGGATAAACGTCTCAATAAGATAGACCGAGTAGATTGGACTGGCAAAATAGAGTTTTTATGGGAGACTTAACCCTAACGAGAGGTTCTAGCATCAATTGGCTACACCCATTCTACTATACACCTATGATATAGAGATGTTATATAGAGATGGGCTAGAGGTATAGCACGGCTTCTCAATCATAATGATTGATGAATGATGGAATATATGGTAGAGTTTTGTTGTTACATAAGGTTTTCCAAATAACATATCACCCTAATAAAAGATTATAGTTGAAAGAATTTAAAAGTCTTATTATGGATATGATGATTCGAAAAGGTACTTGTAGTGCCCCGCTCCGCAAAGGCACTAGATAAACAGAGAGATCTAATTGCTGGCTCTACAACAGAAGACGATTAATCTGGGTAAGTGGACAAAGACTCATTTTATTATTCGCTTACGCCTAATAAGAATATAAGTTTTTAAATAAATGCTAGGTCTAATATCAAGATGGTAATCATTGAGTATGCTTATAAGAGAATCCACATGCTGACATGCTAAGAACAAGAAAGTGATAACCTGTATGCTAAGAAGAATTTTTGCCTGCTAAGAAATGATATGATGCATATATGCCAAAAGAAAGATTATTGCCTGATAAAAAGAAATAAACTTTTGCTATGTTAAATCAAATGAAATGATGCCATGCTAATATAGATATTTATTCTGAATATGACTCATTGTCATGCTTGATAAGAAAAGAGAGAAGCTGTCGGCTATGTGATCCGAAAAGAAGAAAGACATGAAATAAATGAGTCATACATCTGTTAAGACACAAAATGAACATGTCGTATATCTGTTAAGGCACGAAATGAACGTGTTGTATATCTAAAAGATCTGATCAAAATCTGTTTCATCTGATAGAAATGATAGAGCATGTATTGGTCTCGGACAACTTGTGCACAAGGTAAAAATTTGTCTCTCGGGTGTTATTTGGGGTCGCCTGGAACCACTCGGCCCAGAAGAGATTAAGAGCACCCTGAGGTAAAAGAGACCTCTTGTTAAAAGGATAGCCGATATCTGAGTCCTTAGCGACGAGCTGAACCAAAGAGTCACAGCGGCTAATCATGTGAATTCCTATGGACCATCATATAGATAAATATTGATTGGTGCAGAGCTGAACCGGAGAGTCACAGTTGCCAATCGAGTCTGCATGTGTCAAGAATGTTTTGCTAAAAACTAACGATGCCGAGACGAACAGGAAATAAGAATATTGCTATATTATGCTTATGTTAATCCTTGTCTTATGCAGGGATGGACCGTCGGCTATTGGTAAGAATCACTGAAAAAGTGATATTCGCTAATACTTATGTTTCTATTATGAAATGCTTCTATAAATAATCTGATACAATAAAATATTGTTCCAAGAGTTACTAAAGGTATTCGAATGCCTAGAATTCTGCTAAGGTCCCTAAAAAGTTGTTTGAACAAGAAGAATGATTATGATTCATGAAACACGCTGTGCGCTGCACATGAAATACACAGTCATCGTGCTTGAAATGATTAGTCCCTTGTATGCTTGAAAGAAATAAACTGTGGCTTTTCAAAGATGTTTTTAAAAGAGATGTAAACTGACTTTGTGCTGCATGAAATGAACATAGGTAAAAGTAGCAAGATCACATCAAAGAAATATTTTCTCACTAAATGAATGTGATCGTTTCAGACAAATGTAGTCCTTTGTTCACAATCATCAGTATATTGATATACTGATCCATCATCAGTCTGCACGCAGGTGCAGGACGCATCAAGAATGATAGTCCGAAGCGATAGCCCGTGCCTCATCCTTATGAGCCAAAAATCAGAAGAGATGCTAAGAGAAGGACATTTGTTGCCAAGAGTTGGTTTTGTATTTAAAGGGATGTAATGTATGTAGTGGGATCACTATAATTTGTAAAGCTCTAAGAGAATGTAAGCATTATATCAGAGAGAAATGAGAGTTGGTAATATGTTCAAATAAAATCAATAAAGAGATTTGTTTATGTTACCTTGTGTTCAATTATATTCTGCAATCTGTCCGCTGCTGCTTCAAATATTTTGCAATCTTTCGTTGCTGCTTCAAATATCTGCAATATGTTCTGCTGTGTATGGACTATCTTGTCTATTTTGTCATTGTGCAGGTCTTGGCCTTGTGCAAGTGCAACTTAGGCTTGCACGACATCAAGCCCAAGCGAGGACGAACGGTCTTACAGAGTCCAAAGCGAGGACGAAAGGCCTCTGCGAGATCGGTGCATGACAGAATGGTACCAGAGCAATACGATCCTCTGGCCAATTGTTGATTCGATTGAATTCGAAAATGTTATCCTGATCAAAATTCCTTTGCCTATTCGATATCAATAATAAGATGAACTTTCCATACAATAAGTCTGTAAATATTTTTATGATGGCGGCATATATTTTATCGATTTGATTGATTGAGATGTTTTATTGAATATGAGATTTTGATATGAAATAAATCATGATTTATGGCGAAGGATGGGAATTATCGCTTCTATGGATATTGTAAGTTTGTCCTTAAGTTTTGAGGACGAAACTTCTTCTCGGTAGGTAAATATGTAGTGCCACACTCTGCAAAGGCAGTAGATAAACAGAGAGATCGGATTGCTGGTTCTGCAACAGAAGATGATTAATCTAGGTGAGTGGACAAAGACTCATTTTATGATTCACTTATGCCTAATAAGAATCTGAGTTTTTGAATGAATGCTATGTCTAATAACAAGATGGTAATCATTGAGTATTCTTATAAGAGAATCCACATGTTGCCATGCTAAGAACAAAAAAGTGATAACCTGTATGCTAAGAAGAATTGTTGCCTGCTAAGAAATAATATGGTGCATGTATGCCAAAAGAAAGATTGTTGCCTGATAAAAAGAAATGAACTTTTGCTATGTTAAATCAAATAAAATGATGCCATGCTAATATAGATATTTGTTTTGAATATGACTCGTTGTCATGCTTGATAAGAAAAGAGAGAAATTGTTGGCTATGTGATTCGAAAAGAAGAAAGGCACGAAATGAACGTGTCGTACATTTGTTAGGGCATGAAATAAACGTGTCGTATATTTGCTAAGACATGAAATGAACGTGTCGCATATCTGAAAGATCTGATCAAAATCTGTTTCATCTGATAGAAATGATAGATCATGCATTGGTCTCGGACAACTTGTGCACAAGGTAAAAAAATTCTCTCGGGTGGTATCTGGGGGCTCCTAGAACCACTCGGCCTAGGAGAGATTAAGAGCACCCTGAGGTAAAAGAGACCTCATGTTAAAAGGGTAGCCAATATCTGAGTCCTTAACGATGAGCTGAACCAAAGAGTCACAACGGCTAATCATAGGAATTCTCATGGACTATCATATAGATAAGTGTTGATTGGTGCAGAGCTAAACCGAAGAGTCACAGTTGTCAATCGAGTCTGCATGTGTCAAGAATGTTTTACTAAGAGCTAACAATGTCGAGACGAACAGAAAATAAGAATATTGTTATATTATGCTTATGCTAATCCTTGTCTTATGCAGGGATGAACCGTCGGCTATTAGTAAGAATCACTGAATAAGTGATACTCGCTAATGCTTATGTTTCCATTATGAAATGCTTTTATGAATAATCTGATACAATGAAATATTGTTCCAAGAGTTACTAATGATATTTTGATGCCTAGAATTCTTCTATGGTTTTTAAAAAGTTGCTTGAACAAGAAGAATGATTATGATTCATAAAACATGCTGCGCACTGTACATGAAATGAATAGTCATCGTGCTTGAAATGATTAGTCCCTTGTATGCTTGAAAGAAATAAATTATGGCTTTCTAAAGATGTTTTCAAAAGAGATGTAAACTGACTTTGTACTGCATGAAATAAGCATAGATAAAAGTAGCAAGATTATATTATAAGAAATATTTTCTCACTAAATAAATAGTAATCGTTTCAGACAAATATAGCCCTTTGTTCACAATTACCAGTATGCTGATATACTGATCCATCATCAGTCTGCACGCAAGTGCAGGATGCATCGAGAAGGATAGTCCAAAGCGATAGCTCGTGCCTCATCCTCAGGAGCCAGAAATCAGAAGAGATGCCAAGAAAAGGGCATCTGTTGCCAAGAGTTGGTTTTGTATATAAAGGGATGTAATGTATGGAGTAGGATCATTATAATTTGTAAAGCTCTAAGAGAATGTAAGTATTGTATCAAAGAGAAATGAGAGTTTGTAATATCTTCAAATGAAATTAATAAAGAGATTTGTTTCTATTGTCTTGTGTTTGTTTGCCATCAAAAATACGACAAGGTTTTGTTGATTGATAAAACTTTAGTATTTCAATTACAAATAGAACAGTATACAATGTAGGACCTAGACGTAGTCCTAGGAGTACACTTTTATTTTTATTTAGGAACTGTATCAGTGGAGCGAGTGGTAATGCATTCCGTTGATGATCTGAGGATGATCTTGAATTCTTTGAAGGTCTGGGCTGCTCTGGATCCAGAGCATTTAGAGGAGAAGTAGGCGTTAAGTGTCTCTTTTTATCTCCGTATGTAGATATGATGATCTATCTGTCTGTGTCTGGATGAAGGAATGATCCTTCTATTTATAGGCAGCAGACTGGTCTGCTTATGCGTACATATGTAGGATGTGTCTGTACGTAGGAACGCTACGTGGTTGATGCTGTGGGGTGCATGAAGATGCGCTCTGAGTTGAACCTAAATCTTGTTTGAACTGTACCGTTGGGCTACGGTAGAGCTGATACATGGCAGTTGCGAAGATTCAGTCGTTACAGAGATCTTGGGTGGTTAGCACCCATTCGTAGACAGAACTGAGTCAAATGACACGTGGCACATGTTCATAGCTCAAAGATCTCAGATTTGGTGGAGGATGATATGTCAGGATGTGCCTAGGATCTGGCACATTGGGTGACTTAGTCTATGACTTTTAGAGGTCATGGACAAGTTAGGACACATGGCTTCTGAGGTGCATACAGAGCTTCGAGTGCATGGCTGTGGAGGCGCATGCAAAGACTTGGCTTCTATCATTTGGGATCAGGAGTAAGTCGAGGCGTACGGCTTTTAAGGCGCATGCAGACTTCTAGGCGCATGGCTATAGAGGTGCATGCGAGTGATCGGCCAGCCACGTGGCAAGGACAGCTATAGCCGACAAAAGTAAGTAATAATGATGTTGATGTCTGCGGCTCTTCGTTTTCTACAAAAAGCTGCCAACCGTTTAGTCTTCGGGGAACGTGCTGCCAACTCTGTCACATAGCATTAAATGCTTGATGGGTGATGAGTTGAAGTGGGCTCATAAGTTTATGCCCCACTAAGCGCATGAGTCTATGTCCCATTGGGCGCATCGGTACGAAATGCATGGTACTGACGGCACATCTGCCGCATGTCGCATCCTTATTGGCCCGTCTGTTGAGTTCTTCGTGACATTAATGGCTATTTTGACTTGGCTGAATATGAAGAGGCAGATTCATCGTTATTAATGCAAATTCATTGCACAGAATATAAGTAGATTACCACTAGGCACATGGGTTAGGGTTGCCAAGGCCTATAAATAGCTTTATGAAGCATTTGGCTTTCTCTTATGGAGACGAACTCGATCGGTCCCCTGCCTCGACAAGTTATTGATCTCCTCGTTCGCAGAAGCTTTGACGACGAACTTCTTCCGAAGACGAAGATGTGCCGAGTTGGTTTATTCATTATCGGCCCTGTTTCGTCCAAGCCTATGAAAGTGCCTGTTGTATCCAAATATCGAGATCATGCTGAAGGTGCCTGTTGCATCCAATGATCGGGGCGGTCGTGTCCCAATTTTTGTTATGCTCGAAGAGCCACAGATCGAGGCTATCGTACCCCGATTTTGTTAGGCTAGAAGAGCTACTCCTCCTGCTAGAGTGCCCATACGTTGACGAGGAAGTGATTCGCTCTGACTATGCACGGGGATGCGCCTACGCTGAGATGCTGGAATGATGTGCCTAGATGTAGCACTTGAGTGATGTGCCTGGCTGTATGTTGAAGTGATGCGCCTGGCTGTAGCACTTCGAGTGATGCGCCTGACAAATGATGCGCCTGGCTGTAGCTTTTAGGATTTTCTTTCTCTTTGTAAAAGAATTCTCCTTTGTAAAAGAGTTTTAGACATGTAATAGACTTTTATATGAAGTAAAAGCCTTATTTTTATGTCTCTACTTCTTTGCTATTTTCTGTTGTGCCAAGTGTTCTGTTTACTGACGCATGTTAATTTTTGGCGCATGAGAGTTTAAGGTGCATAGGAGTTCTGGCCTTAGATGCACCTAGAATTATATGCTCCTACAAGACCCCCTTCAAAGTTTTTAAAACTTTCTGCCAAGTTTTGGAATGCTTTGAATAAGAAGCATGGGTAGTCGTTGTTCTAGGCGCATGTCCTCGTCTGGGCCTATGATCGCTTTGTGTATTTCTATGGGGGGTGCATGCTCTTCACATTTTTAATGCAAAAAGATAACACCTCGAAAGTTTGAAAGATTAATGATAATCATTCGGAATATATGCAGCCGTCAGTTTCACGAGACCCGAAGAGTTGTGCTGTCGTCAGCCTTTATCTGTTCACGCACATGGCTCATACCTATAAATAGGCGTCTATGAGGGATAGAGAGAGAGTCTTCTACTTTTGTTTTTCTCTTTCTCCTTCTTCCTCTAGAGTCTTTCGAAAACCCTAGCCTCTTTAGAGAGATAGCTCCTAAGACTCCTCGTGGCGGTGCTGGCCGATGAAGGAGAAAGGACAAGGAACCCATGGAGGTCGACGTAGAGGACATCCCCGTCGTCGCAGCGACGCCTGTCGACGTTCGGCCGATGGTGATCGGTGGGTGATCTTGTGCCTTGGTGTTTTTATTTTATTGCAACACTGTTGGGACACGTGACTGAAATGAGTTACATCTCTATGGACTTTGTCCTGATGATGCGCCAAAGCTCCTTCTGCTGACATGCATGGACTTAAGTCCTGATGATGTGCTGAAGCTCCATTTGCTGACGCACATGGACTTAGGTCCAGATGATGCGCTGAAGCTTCTTTTGCTGACGTGCATGGACTTTGGTCTTGATGATGCGCCGAAGCTTCTTTTGCTGACGCTCATGGACTTAGGTCCTGATGATGCGCTGAAGCTTCTCTTCAAATGCGCCTGGGTCTAAGTCCTGTGTGTGCGCCTTTGGTGCGATTCTATCTGTGCACATGGGTTTTGACCCAATTGATACGTCAGATTATTGATGCACCTCAGATGGTTATTTTGAGCTTCTAAGTCTTTTGCTAACTTTTCTTTGATTTAGATGTAGTATCCATGCCAAAGGCGGAGGCTGTCATGAAGGAGGAGATACTGCCTCCTCTCGTCAAACAAGAGCTGGTGACCGTTAAGAAGGAGGTGTTACCAAAGGTTTGAAGTCAAGAAAGAACCGATGGCTATCAGGGAGGAAGTTACTTCTAAGGCTAAATTTTTTGTCAAGAAGGAGCCGCTGTCAGAGGATAGTTGCACTGGGAGTTCTGACCCTCCTCCCCCTGCCGAGGATCTGAATCAAATAGATCATTCATATACGAAATGGCTGAGACAATGGTACATGCCTCAGCACAACTGTGATCCCTGGCTATAAGGATTCGTAGGTTGCCTTGAAGTTGTTGTTTCTGGGAATATGAATAAAGTCAGTGTCCTTATTTTGTTGTAGTATTTATGTCTATCTTTTGCTTTCCTTTGATATATAAAGATATAGTTTGCTTTTTCTTTTTCTCTAACGTTGATGTAATCCTTATTGGATGAAGAAAATAAAGAATTTTTTGCTTTATTCATTTTTGTGGTGAATCTGTGATTTTTTGGATGGACCTATTATCTTTTGTGCACCTTGGTTTCTAGGTACAGATAATAAGTTACGAAAGGAGGAAAATGATATATTTACTCAGAGGTGATATGGACGTGGTAAATATGGGTTAATGATAGAGCTTTCCTACTCAGAGGTGATATGGACGTGGTAGGAATAAACTTTGTAGGGATGTATGGAACAACTCAGAGGTGATGTAGACGTGGATGTTCTATGATTGATGTGTAACAACACGGAGATTGTTGTATAGGATGTTTAATCAGCGGTAATGTGGACATAGTAAACATAATAATGAGCATGATCCTACATAGTGTAGAATTTTGCTTTGTAGGGTGTAATGAAGCAACCCAGAGGTGATATGAACATATTTGTTCTTCAACTGGGGAAAGGATGCAAGGGAATAACTGGGCTCCAGAAGCATATGATTGTCAAAGAAGGGGAGTGAACTTGGTTATCAGGTTCACAAATTCCCTTGCTGGAGAGAGAGAAGTACATTTTGAAGGATGTCAAGAATAGTACTTCTTTAGGAACTTGTTGTTGATGGGCATCATGAATAAGTCTCCATTAGGTTGAGCGAGACGGTAAGCACCATTTGAGTATACCGTCTCTATGATGAAGGGTCCTTTCCATTTGGGTTCAAACTTTCTCGGTATCTTATGAGTAATCACCATCAGTCTCCTAACTGCTAGAACCAGGTAACCTACTTGGAAAGTCCTCTGTTTGACCCTTCTGTTGAAAGCCTGTGAAATGCGGGCTTGATAAAGTTCGATGCATTGTTGAGCCAAGAGGCATTTTTCATTCAGCATTTCCAACTTTTGTAGACGGTGATGTTGATTGTCCTCTTCCGTCAGCTGGTTCGTGATCACCACTCAGAGTGAGGGTATCTGGATCTCTAGAGGCAGTACTGCTTTGCTTCCATAGACCAAAGAGAATGGTGTGTTACCTGTCGGAGTCCGTACCGTCATACGATAGGTCCAGAGGCATTCACCGAGGTTCTTGTCCCGGTCGTGCTTGTTGGATGACATAACCTTTTTGAGTAGCTTGACGATAGTTTTCTTAAAAGCTTCAGCCAATCCGTTTGTTGTCGGATTATAGGCAGTTGATGCCACATTCTGAATACGATTCTTGTCGTAGAATCTACTGAACGCATGGCTGATGAATTATGGATCGTTGTCGTGGATGATCCTTCGGGGCACCATAAAATGGTAGATGACGTGATGCTTGATGAAGCTGATCACCTTTGAGCTTTCCACCTCTATCAATGGTACTGCTTCTGCCTATTTAGAGAAGTAGTTGGTGGTTGCTAGGATAAAGCGGTGTCCCCTGGATGAGGGAGGGGTGATAGGTCCCACTATGTCCATGATCCAGGCTTCAAATGGCGAAGAACGACCGTAGGATGTAGAGGCTTTGATGGTCTGTGGATGAAGTCGACGTGTAGCTGGCAAGCACGGCATTTCTTTGAATACTCGATAGCGTCAGCCATCATGGTGGGCCAGTAATAGCCCATACGTCGAAGTCAATCATGTACTTTAGGACCTGGTTGATGGGCTCCGCATGTTCCGTCAAGAGCTTTTCGAAGAGTTTTGGCTGCTTCTTCGTTTGATAGACATCGGTGGAGAAGTCCATCGTAGGAGCGTCGGCACAACATTTTAGTGGCCGTATCATAATAAAACTAGAGCGAGCGCCTTCTGACTGAGGTTGCTTCTTTTAGGTCCTCCGAGAGGATTCCATAGACGACAAAGTCGATAAACGGGAACCTCCAGTCTCTGTCGTTGATGCTGGTGTCTGTATCCATGACATAAGTTGTCCGCATACACAGATTGTTTCTGGGGTATGCTAAATCTCGGCCCAGCACTCTAATAGAGTATTGCTTACCGACCGGTGCTACTAATGAGGCAACAAGGCCAGCCAGAGCGTCGGATTCTAAGTTTTATAGCCGAGGCACATGTTCTATAAAGAATTCAGTGAGGGTTGAGACGATGTCCAAAGCTGCTTTGTGATAAGAGATCAGGTCTACATGGAAGACCTTGTATTGTCCTTGAACTTGATTGACGACAAGCTTCGAGTCGCCGTAAGAATCAAGGTATTCTACCCCCAGTTGTTTTTCTAACTGGAGTTCCGTAATGAGAGCATTGTACTCTGCAACATTATTGGAGTACGGCTCTGAAAAGGAATAAGCACGCTAGATGACCAGCTTATCGGGGGAGATCAGGACTACCCCCACTCCTGCCATGATCTGGACTTTGGGACCTGTTCTTGAAGCACCATCGAAGAACATCCACCAAACGGGGTTCTCTTCGGTAATGTTTGATTCTCGCATTCATTTGGAATGTCTTCATAGAGTCTGGACGATTCTAGAATTTGGTGTACGGCTAGGAAGTCGGCCAGTGCTTGGCCCTTAACAGCCTTTTACGGGACGAATATCATGTCATATGGTATCAACAGTATCGCCCAAGTAGCCAATCGGGAGTTCAGCGCTCCCGGCTTTGACATGAGAACTCTGAGCAGATTGACTCGGGAGATGACGTAAATTGTCTGTCCTGAGACATAATGGCGAGTCTTCTGGATGACGAACACCAGAGCTAGACACTCCTTTTCAACGAGGTTGTACCGGTGTTCGACCTCGATCATTGTCCTGCTGAGGTAGTAGATGGCTTGCTCGTGGCCCGCATCATTAGTCTGGGCCAACAAAGTGCCAAGAGAATGGTCCATTGCATGGACATAGAGTAGAAATGGTTTGCCTGTGACGGGTGCCACCAAGGCTGGGGGGTTCGTTAGATAAGCTTTAATGTCGTCGAAGGCTTTCTGATATTCTTTCGTCCAGACATAGGAGACTCCCATCTTCATGAGCTTGGTAAAGGGTTGGCATTTCTCGGAAAGGTTCACGATAAACCTTCGGATGTATGCGAGACGTCCCTGCATGCCTCGAAGTTCACTAAGGTTCTTCGGAGGGTCCATGTCAAGGATGGCTTTAGTCTTCTCAGGTCGACATGGATGCCTTTTGCAGTAATAATGAAGCACAAGAACTTTCCAGTGGAAACCCCAAGGAAGGATTTGGCGGGGTTCATCTTGAGCTGACTTGTCCGCATGAGATCGAATACTGTCTTCAGATCTTGCAGGTGATCGCCTCGAAGATGGCTCTTGATGGTGATATCATCAATATAGCATTCGACTGTTTTACGGAGTTGCTGGCGGAAGATTGTTCTCATAGCTCTTTGGTATGTGTCACCTGCATTCTTCAGGCCAAAGGGCATTACTGTGTAGCAGTAAACCCCCTTCAGAGTCCTAAACGATGTGTACTTTTTGTCGTCTGGGAACATCTTGATTTGGTTGTAGCCTGAGTACCCGTCCATGAAGGACATGCGCTCGAAGCTACATGTATTGTCGATCATTACGTCGGTGATCGGGAGTAGAAACTCATCCTTCGACAAGCCGAGTTGAGGTCCCGGAAGTCAATGCATACCCGGATCTTCCCATTTTTCTTGGTAACGGGGACGATGTTGGCTACCCAATCCGGATGTTGCTCTTCGCGAATAAACCCGCTGCCCAGGAGTTTATTTACTTCTTTGTCAATAGTGTCCATAATGTTGGGACGGAAGCGTCACTGTTGCTGCTTAACGGGCTTTGCGTCAGGTAAGATATTAAGCTTGTGCATTGCGACTTGTGGGTCGAGCCCCAGCATGTCTTTGTAACTCCAAGCGAAGATGTCGATGTATTCTTTGACCAGTTGGACCAAAGATTCTCGGTCCTTTCCCGCCAAGCTCTTACTGATGAAAATAGGTTTAGATGAAGATCCATCCCCGTGGTCGATCTGCTCCACTTCATCTTCGGTAGGGGGTTCTCGTAATTCAAAGCAAGATTCCTATTGTGCGCCTAGTCGTTGAGCCCAGGGTTCTTCTTCGAAGAACTCTATTGTTTGATTGTCGTCTTCAACTTCTAAAGGATGTGCAGATGTCATGTTGGCTGACAACTCCTTTCTAAAGATTGGGCCGACGCTAGTGTCTGAGTCCCAAGTTGAAGCCTCAAACGTGTGAGAGTGTGCGACGTCTTCTGCTTCTAAACTTTCTGGAGTTGTTGGGGGCGTGATGTACCCCACCCCCCGTCGAGTACGGTGATAATAGTCTTGTGGCTTCCCTTTCAGAATAGGGAATTGTAAGGGAAGACGTCGGCCCTTGCCATAGTTTAGACCCTGGTCGCTTTTCAGGTTATAGCCCATCTTTTGGATGAGATACTTGGCTCGATCATTGTACCGGTAAATTTCTATTTTGTCGGTGTCGGGTTATGGTTCAATCGGTGGAAGGTCTTGGTGACGCTCGACTTTGTCGAAGATGATAGGTTTTTTATCATGGTTCCGAGGTAAGACTATATAACGGACTCCTTGGTATAGGACGACTCGATTTACATGATTAACCGTCATTATTTGTGTTTGCAATGACTATAGAGCATTATCTAGAGTATACATGATACTCCAATATGGAAGACTAGAATAATTGAAAGACACCCTTTTATTGATAAAATACGGGATCTTGTCTCGAGGGATTACATCATCAAGGGACGGTGCGTCCACATTGGCGGATATGTACTATCTCAGTTCTTCGTCAGTAAGTACTGGAGAAGCCTGAGGTGGTTCGGGAGAACCTATTGGGAGCTTGGCCTTTGTCGGCTCTGGTGCCGATAAAGATACATGGGCCTTCTCTTGAAGCTTAAGAGGGACTGAAGACTGAGGAGGTCTGCCTTTAAGCCGTACCTTGAGATGTTTCTCAGTTGGTGTTCCAGCGACTGGTGCCTTCCCACGTAGTTTTGCTACAAGAGGAGCCGACACTTGGGGAGGCTTCCCCTTGAGTTGTATCTTCAAGGGTGCTTCAGTGGATGCTCCGCCTAGAGAAGTTGGTGCCCTCCCGTGAAGTTTGACAACTATAGGAGACGGTGTTTGAGGCATCTTCTCCTTGAGTCACACTTTCAGGGGATTGTCGATTATAATTTCTGCCTACAAGTAAGCTTTGGCTTCGGCAATATCATCGGCATCGTTGGCTTTATCTTCGAGATGCATCGACTTGTACATATCAGAGTCGGTGAAAAAGGCCTCAATCCTTCTGAAAGGATCGACATTAGCCAACTATGTTCTAACTATGACGATGGTGGATATGTACTTCATACATTGATGGAGAGAGGAGGTACCACCACGTATTCATGTAGCCACGGCCGCCCTAACAAGATGTTGTAATTGACGTTCGCATCCACAACATAACAGGTCACTTCGGTCTGGAGATCACCGATATAACACATCAGTCGGATCTTCTCCAACGGCTCACTCTTGTTATCATTGAAGCCACTGATTGTAGTGTGGGACGTTGTCAGACGATGCATCGGGATCCCCAATGTCTGGAGCAGAGTTCGGGGGATAATGCTGAGAGAAGACCCCAGGTCGATCTTAATTCAATACACCTTGATGGCACCGACGTACCCTGTATAATATAGTGGTATGTTGTGCCTATTGTTCTTGAGAAGCATGTCTTATTGAGTGAATGTGATGTTAGGGATGATCTCTCCCACACTATGGCTGTGTGGACATGCTACTGGATCGTCCTCAGACTACTTGAGATGAATGATGAAAGACTCAGCATCCTTCAGGGCTTCGCAGAGAGCCTCTTGGGTATCTTTAGATAGACGGTGGAACTCGAACAAGGACAATCGAGCTAGAGTACTGGAAAGTTGTGCCAGTATGTCGAAGTTGTGGAGTTTAGTTAACCCCGAAGCGTTGTCTCTTCGTAGAGGCCTCTCGAAGCGGGCCTCTATATGCTTCTGTTTGTCCGCTGCTGGAAGTTGGAAAGGACCTTCATCGTGAGCAGCCGAGGTGGTGACAGGAGGTGCCACTTCGACAGGGGCTTCCTCAGGCTGAGTGTTCTGTTGTGAACGCGTTTGTACATAAAGTGCCTTCTTGGGGGAGGAGGTCACCATTTTGTAAGACTTGGTCTTCTTTTCTTTAGGTTTGGAGGTAGAATGTACCCCTGGTTAAGTCAGTTCCGGAGTAAAATTTGGGTGAACCTACATGATCTTCACCCGAGATGTGGTGAGTAGAATCAGTCCATTCGCGTTGTCATGAGTAGGCAGAAGGTTGACTACCTCCAATGTCGCCTTCGGGATGGGGACAACAACACCTTGAGTTGTAGTAGGTGGTAAGCTGCCGAACTGGAGCGACACTATGTTGGCCGAGACTGTCTTCTCCTCGTAATCGACTGAGATGACGTTCGCATTGATCATGCGTTGTATGTAGTTCTTATGGATGTAGCAGTCTTGAGTTGGATGTCCAACGAACCGATGGTAGTGATAGTACCTCAGGTCGCCTACTCTGTCGACCTCATAAGATCGAAGAGTTGTAAGGTGTCATCGTCATTGAAGGAGTAGACCTCCTTCAGCCTCGGTGCTGGTGGAGGCTTCTGAGCAGGCCCCTGCGTGCTTTTCAAAGCGTTGACAGTCAATACCTGCTTTTCTTTCGCCTTGTGCCCACTATTGTTGGTAGCAGCACATTTTCCTTTTTCATCAATGGCGGGGAAGTTAACCTCCAGAAGGCTAGCATTACATGCCTTCTTCTCGGGGGAGTCATGTTCATCAGTACATGTTCTGACATACCCGGAGGTAACCTTAAGCATGCTTATCGGAAACATTCGATAAAGGCTCGAACAGTCTCCTTCTCTGTCTGGCGCACTTCTATAAGAGATGACATGGCCATGTCCTTCCCACCGTCGTAGAATCGGTCAAGGAAGAGGCATGTCAATTCATAAAAGGATGATATGGAGTAGTCAGGGAGACTGTAGTACCAGTCGTAAGTGACTCCCTTTGTAACGCCCCGGTCCCAAAATACTTAGGACTAAGTATGTCGACATGTCAGCAGCATACATACGATGTATACTCCAATATATGGAACCATCACATGTATGCATAAGCTGTATAATGCAGTAAACTACGATACTAATCTCATCCACAAATAAAGAATAAAGACTTTATAATAAACTCATGAATTATCATTTACAAGTTGTTGGGTGGAGACAAATCTACTACCAACAAAAAGAGAGAAATACATGATAACAAAATTTTGCCGAAAGATGCGAAGACGATCCAAGTATAATCATCATCGAAAAAATGGCTTTTGCTAGAGCACCTACGAAAACCATAAAAGACACACTTGGAGAATTCACCAGGTCCTCAGAGGGACGTAACAAGATACAATAAACAACATGTCATATAAATACTGAATATAACATATGCCACAAATAAAAGTAAGTGATAAGACCTCAATAAGGTAACCTAACCGTACTAAAGTGAACATGCAGTTGAGAAACAATCCTTTCGACGCATGAGCCCTGGCTGTAAATGGGATCGGCATAGTCCCCATATAGGGCACCAGGGCCTACGTCCGTAACGTCCAAAAATCGTCAGAGGGCATCATGTGCAAGGGGTACGTCCATAATGCTCTGGGAAACGTCAGAGGGCACCTGGAGCCTGCGTCTCCGGAGGAGCGCACAAGTAATCAGGGAAATGCAAAGAAGCCCATACGTCAGGTATTGTTTTCCCCACCCAATGTACCTATCAAGTCGCATCCGTGAACATGTACCTCTACTAACTGCTAAGTCTCATAACATGCCTCTATTAGCAGTTAGACCTAACACATTCGTACGGATGATCAGCCAACATGCAAGGACCTCTACATCCTCCTCATCTCACACATACTCGTGCTACAACTGTGTCGAGGTATATGCGAAACACTGTAAACGGTAGTCCCTTAACTCTAGGTCCATATGCAATCAAAGGATAATAAATAAAGCAAAGCTAATATCACTGAGCAGGTAGTAAATCATGAACTGTAATAATGGTACATCTAAAAAATGGAAATAAATCAACAGTGATATGCAAATAACTAAAGAAATACAGACTGAATATAAACAGTATAAATGGCAAGGTATCTTGCCTGGTGTATCGCCTGGTGGGGTGCGATGATCGTGATGTCATGTTTTATCCAATCACCGAGGTCCATGCAAATGTGGTCCTAATCTGCAAAAAATTAGGGAGTATTGGTTAGTCGTGATCGGGATTGATGATTGAAGGAACTTTGTAGGATAAAACTATCTTAGGAAATATTCATAACACGTTTGAAAAGTTATACTTATTTAGCTAACAAAATAGTTTTCAAATAATACTTGGAATTTAATTAAATCATTTATAATACCTTGGAAAAATATACTTGTTTATTAGTCAAAATAATTTTAGTAACTAAAATAATAATTATATATATCAAAATTTTGTAAACTATATTTCATTAGTCCAAAATATTTGTGGATAAATAAAATTGTGGGATTTACTAGTAAATTATTTTATAATTTGAAAGCTACCTTTCCATTAGTAATTCATAGTTTTAAGATAAAATAAAATCATCGGTTTAGGCTAAATTTACTCTAAGGTTGTCAAGGTAATATATATATTTATAAGGAGACTATATTTTGAATTTAGCTAGTAAATATGTATATATTTTTTATAACTCTCCAAAATATTGTTATCAATAACACTAATAATAACAATATTAAAACCAAAGTATTAACAATACTAATAATATATGAAGGATAATAATAAGAAAATCATAATAATAGTAATAATAATAATAATAATAATAATAATAATAAAATTAAACCATTGTATTGTGTTATGTATACCCATGTATGGCATACATATACAAATATATATCCTCTTATATCCATATGGCCAAATCGAGTACCACGTAAAATAAAATAACAAAATAACATTCCCTCCCAAACTTCTGGCCCTGGCCCAAAATATTTAATATAGTTATTAACCTTTTTTTTTTCTCCGGCCCATGGAGGCCCGGCTTAACCCAGCAGCTACTGCTAGTCATCTCCCATAAACTGACAAAGAGGAGTTTAGGGATGGCGAGTGAGAGAGAGAGAGGAACGAGAGGGGTGGGGATTACCAGATGACGCCGATGGCAACAGGGCGGAGCCGAAGGTCGGGCTCGGCTAGGGAGGGGAAGCCATCAGTGGCGCACCGGAGAAGGAGTCAGCGCTTGGACGGCCTCATGGCGAAGAGATCTCGTCGGCGGCTTCCAGCGCGCACGGAGGGGTGGGTCTGCGGTGGTTCACTAGAGTGGAGGGGGCGAAGGCGACGTAGTTGGGGCTGCGCGTGGAGTACGGCAATCCACGGGGTCTCGCCATGGGGTTCCTGGCGACGGAGGAGCCGACGTGGGCAGCGACCACGGACGGGGTGACGCCGAAAAAGGTAAGAGTTTTCTCCTTATGTTCGTGTGTTGATGATGGCGGCAAAAATTTGCCGAGGGTCTGCGGACGAGGTTGGCCGAAGATGGTGGGAGGTTGAGGTGGTGATGAAGAGGATGGGGCTTGGGGTCGTGAGTTGGTGGTCGCGGCTTCGGCCGATGGTGGCCGTGGGGATGAGGATGATCCTTATGGAGATAGTGGTTGTCTGTTTTTGGGACGGCGGCCACGGCCAGGGATGGCTGTGGCGATAGCGAGATTGAGGGGTGACGGAAGGGGTGGTGATGGTGATAGTGGTAATGGTTGTTCGATGGTGATAGTTGTGGTCGCCGTTGATGGGAGTTGGAGAAGGCAGTGGTGGTGTGGTCGTAATGGTGGGGATGATGAGGCGAGGACGGGAACAACAGCGGGTGAGACGGTCGGAAGGCTATGGAGATGGCAACGAATAACTTAGGATTCCCGTTTACGTGGTTTTCGTCGTCGTGTCCGGGGGTGTCGGACACGACGTGGATAACTGTAAAACTGCTGGAATAAGAACGTGTGGTCACAGACATGGTACACAACTTTGGTGGAAAATTTTGGATTGAGGAATTTATGGAAGAGGAGACGGTAGCCTCTCCTTATATAGGAAGTGGTGGCTCCAATTGGATATGGCTTGGGACTAGTTTAAATCAACAGTAGATATTTCATTATTTAATTTAAAACGAATTAAAACCATTTTTGGTAGAATCTCTCAAATCTAAAACTAGATAATAACTTTTTAATTAAAAACAAAACTATTTAAATCTATCCAAATAAAATCAAAGATCCGATTTAATTCATAAAAACTAGTTTAAAATTTTCTTTTTATAACTTGCAAAAATAATATAATAAAAATTTCAAAAATATAAATTAAATATTTTCATGAATTAGATTCATGAACCTTGCATACCAATATTTACAAATTATTGTTTTCTAGATTTACTATTATATAAATAAATAATATTTGTTTTTTGAAAATGTGGCGCAATGCCCTTTTTAGGCACTAAAAGTATTTATCCTATAATTACATGAGAAATATACTCCTCCTATAGAAATAAAATCCATAATTAAAATGATTTCTAAAAATATGTACCTCACACATATTCACACTCGACGAGCAATTTTGAACGCAAACGAGCATGTGACGTACCAATACGAAAACAAAATCAATTAACAAAATTTATAAAAATAATCGTAGTAAAATGTAGAAAAATTTTAGGGGGTTTACATCCTACCCAACTTAAAAGAATTTCGTCCTCGAAATTTAGGAATAATTAGGATAGGTAGGCTTGATGAGGTAGGAGGGGCTGATCGATAAGAAATTTGATGGGATTTCTTGACGAGGAGGAAAAGATATGCATGAAAAACAATCCATTTAGAATAGTTGTAAATTTGGATAAGTAGGAAGAATAAATTCACGGTATATTTTAGAAGAGAATCAAGGCATGACAAGTCATCGAATTTTAAGTTAACTAATACTTTTATTGTTCTTCATATGCGTCACCCAACAAGGTTAATAAATTTCTCGACCAAATTTAGGATCAACAATTCGATACTTGAGTCGTGTTTACTTTTGTCATAATCTATGAGTCGTCTGTATCGTCTTTATTTATAAAAATTTTCAAAAGTTTTGATTTCTTCCTAAGATTCATATTCCAATAACTTAAATTCTCTTAAGCTACATTTTCTTTTCTTCTTTACTTCATAAAATTTTGAACTCCAAATATTTCACTTTCTTCAAAATATTAAACCCAATCTCATATAAGCCCAAAAAGTTGAAGTCAAAAATCTCTAATATACTTTTTTTTCCAACATTTATATATATGTTCTCAAATAAATTTTGTCATTCATACTCTCCTCAAAAGTAGGTATTCAACAAATCTTTGGGTAATAAAACAACTTTCCCTTTGTAGTCATCCTTAAAGTACCAAAACAAAATTTACTATCTCGACAGCTAATGTATCAATCGAAGGTGTACCCTCCATTGATCATATCTCCATAACGCAATATTATATCATGAAAATTTCCTCAATTTGTTAGTGTCTTCCTCAAAAATTGGAATTTAACAATCTTTTAAATTATGATGGCAAAAATGGAGCTGGTCTTAAATTTATATCAATAATCCCCTTTGAAACGTATTCCTTAAAACATCAAATAAAAGAACTTGCACTCAAGGTTTGATTACTATTTATCATCAACTGTGGAGTCTATTTACCTTTGATTCATATTACACTCCTCCCGTTATCTAGTGGCCAACCATTTTCAATCATCCCATCTTACGTATACTTCGTAATCTCATAATCATGCCTCATTTTCTTTAACCATACTACTATTCTCCTTTGTAGGGTTTTCTAATCTAATCTCCTTCTAACCGTAAGGTGTCATGGTTCGATCTTATATTCGCACAATGGATTCGTATGAGACTTGCATAAATTATGTAGGAAATTAAATAGTCATCAAGGAGGGAAGCAAACAATTGGGAGGAAAATATGGCTCAGGTGTAATGATAGTTGTAAGGGTTTGGATAATAAATAAGGATAGCTAATTATTGCATGAAGAGTAAAAGGTGTTTTGGGTCTAAATAATTCAAGATAAGGCACAAAAATAAAAGGACAAGGGTTAAGCAATAAAGATAAAGACAAACTTAAACATTTAAGGATTTATGTAGAACACAATCACAACTTGGTTTGAGAGAATTGAGTCGAGGTCCGGGGTCGAAAAATATATTGGTATCATGGTAAAGGTTATAGTTTAGTCTTTATGATCCGAAAGTCGCATCATAAGAATAGAGTACAAGGGGACGTGTTTTAGTATGACATGATATACCTACATGAAGGTGAGCTCGTCTAGGTCTTGCATATAAAATTTGTTGGAAGAAAAAGTCTAGTATTGTGCTCCAAATATCAAAGTCACGATAAGGGACACCAAATGATCAAAATAGAAAGTGGGAGTTCATGAGGTGCAAATTAACGCACAAACGTAGATATAATCACATGGTTTGGTAGATGGCCAACTACACTTGGGTATACACAACTATCATGGTCATGAGTGATATGGCAATTAATGTGGACCACCTCTATCTCATTAGGATGACCTTGCTTGCTTCTTGGTCCTCTACCAATATATGATTAATCTAAAATTTCAAGTTCCTTAAAAGTTTCTCAATAAAATTCTCAGGAAACTCCACCAAAAATTTTAATCATCTTAGGCAGTCAAGTTTAATCAAAATTTAAATCTCTAATCAATCTTGAAATAACCCTTGTCTATCGCAAATCAAATATACATTTTTTTCTTCAACTCTTGAACTCGACATTTAAATTAGTTTATCAGCCGAATTTCATACTACAAAGTGGAACATTTAAATAACTCCTGAATCAATTCTACATCCTTCACAAAATGTGTATATCTATCTTCCAATAAGTCGCAACTACTCTTCAAAGTATATATATTTTTTTCACCGAAATTTAAATATCCATAATCAAGGCTTTAAACTCGAAATCTAAATAACTTTATAAATCATAGACCATATGACACAATTTGAAATTTAAATTTTTTCCTTCAAGTTGATTTTATATCCTCCAAAACATTTTAAACCAAAATTTTACTATCATCTCTTCAAACTCAAAACTTAATATACTTATAAATCGTACATCATACTACTTTTTCACTAAACATCCATATTCTCTACTTGTCTACAAAATCATAACTTATACTTTAAAACTCTTTAAAAAATCTCGAGATAAACTTTAGCATATTACAATCCAAACTTAAACTTAACCGTAAATCATGCGTCACAATTTAAAACCTTAAGATATTTTTCAAGTCGATTTCATATCCCAATAAATCATAACTATTTCAAAATTTTAAAAATCATAAATCAAAATTTGTTTTCTCAATCCTTCATAGAATCTATCAATCCTCTAGTAGTATCAAAATGAAATTTATCTCCATCTCTACTACCCAACTTAGAATTAATCTAATCCTTAAGATCATATTTTTAGGAAAAATGTCTTTATAACTCAAATAAGGCCCCAATGCTATCACGACCCGCACCCGCTTTTCGGATACGAGACGTGTCCAAGCCAGCCTACACCGCAGAGTCGGCGGTAGAACGCTGTCAAGCCCGCAAAAAATAAATACTCAAAATAAACTTTATTGCTCATTCACATTTCTAAATTTATTTTAACATTTACAACATTTATATTTAAAGAAAATACAAGATTTTACAATTAATGAAATTGATACAATTGTTTTATACTTCTAGGTTGACCTCAGTATACTCAAGCCTTCCCAATGCCAAGAGTAATCGCGGCTAAACCTGAAAAATGTTGGTTTCCAGTCAGGAATAGAAAAAGTACACAAACCGACGGCAATGCAAAAATATAATAGAATTAACAAGACATGAAAATAATAAATGAGATATAAAACTGGAAAGTACTGATGACATATGGCACGGTGGAGATGAAAAGAAAAAATAAAAAACATCTACCTAGGTGGTGTGAAATATCCATTTCGACATGTGAACGGCTAGGGGGTAAATCCGGCTCACTGCACGTGTCGTGTGCAGCTGTTATCGTTCAAGAATAGACATTTTAGAGATATTTCTGGGTAGTCCACATGTCTACTAAGATATTTCCCCTTCCGACTACTCCGTGTGACGAGCGTGTCAACAAGCAGCAAGATATAAGTATAAACATGAAATGTACCAACTACTATGAATCGAAAAGCAATCAGAAAGTGTACTTGCCTGAGGTCCTTTGTTGGAGAAACCAATAATACTATACCACTCGATGAGCCACAATCAGTCAACACATGAAGAAGCCTCCAGATGCTGAAATAAACATTACTAACGTTCTTAGAATAGTCAAATTAGCTAGGATTGCCTGTCCTTAAGTCCAATTCTGGACACAGGGGCAACACGATAATTTTAGGCAAAAATGATGTCCGCCGTTGGATCCACTTTGCACCGAAAAGCGTGCCAGTGTCAATGGTCTCTAAAGTCATCAAACTATATGTCAACAGATCCAGTTTTCTGATACGAACCCAACCATATGTCCAAAGTTGGATTTCGGCAGGCCGTCCACAAAATCGCCCATTGAGTCGGACCGTGGGGCCCGTAAAACGGTGTTCCGATTCAACTGTCTCAAAATTGTACCAAACTTGGCATACAAGACCAAAAAAATGATACGGTCCTGTGGGCGTAAGTTTCGTCTCGATCTGACGAACGTGCACAAAGTAATTGGGAAATTTACAAAGTGACCGATACGGTGAATTTCGACGGATATGCATCAAATTCGTCGCGCACACGCGACCAATTTGAATTCCGTCAAAGCCCACACGACCACGAAACCATTACGCAGCTTTCAATGCTTTCGGTTCACGACCACGTCGCCCGAATTGGCGGGGCGCACGTCGTATCGAGAGATTTTCTAAGTTTTTAAAACAGATTTTCGGTCAACTTCGGGATCCGATTTCTCGGCGTGTAGTCGATGAAATCGACTTCTGCGAATTGGGTTGTGGAGCTCTACATGTTGTCTAAAAGTTTGTTCAAATAGAATTTCTAATATGGCAT
The DNA here is from genome assembly GCA_029216955.1 of Iris pallida. Lineage (NCBI taxonomy): Eukaryota > Viridiplantae > Streptophyta > Magnoliopsida > Asparagales > Iridaceae > Iris > Iris pallida. The sequence goes on from JANAVB010008599.1 coordinate 28,067,998, forward strand.
TAGATCGATCGAAATTGACCTTCAAACATGGATGATTGGACTGCTATATGCTCTATTTTCGAGCAGGTTTTCCTCTATGTTCGCGATGATTTCTCGTCGAATACCACTACGTTCAATAAGAACTAACTGATGGGGATCCTAGATGGTCATATGGGCATTCTATAGGATTTTACGAAACCGAAATCGGTTGAATATACGTGAAGAAATAACACAATGAAATCGGTACCTCGGTGTACCGCTGCTGTCCTGCTTCTGCGTGCACGCGCGCTGCCTCTGGTGGCTCCGGCCGCGTGCGGCGGTGGCGCCAGCGACGGGTGGTCGCCCAGGGCTGGGGTTACGTTCTGGTAGTTAGGGTTTCGGTTTGTAAGTCTCTCCCTCTCGATACATTGTTTATATACGTGCTGCCTGTAACTCTCGGCCAGGGGATTTTAAGCGGGGTGGGGCTCGGGCCTGTGATTGCTCGGGCCGGCTTGGGCCCCCCTGCTGCTGGTTCTTTTTTTTATTTCATTTCATTCTTTTTCTTTTTACTCTTTAGCAATTAATATATAACTATGTATATATACATATATATATAAATGTATATATACATACACGTACATGTATACATAGTTCTATACCTATATACGTATATATCTATATATATAAATATACAATTATATATATACATGTGTACTATATCTATATATATACAATACAATAAATATATACAATGATTTATACAATATCTTATTATGATATTATATATATTTATATATACACAACTTTTTTTTTTTTTTTTTATAAAATATATATATATATATATATATATATATATATATATATATATACACACACGGTATAATACTCCCAATTTTTCTATGAAAAACATAATATTAAAATCTTCCTAATATAGAGTATTATAACAATATGTACACCGACCTAATATATATTCATTATCGAAACAGAGATAACCAATAATTATTATATCTAATAGTAATAAATATACTTATTTAATCATCTCAAAATAATAAAATAATTAAATGGTGGTTTGGTGAATCTGTACTACTCGACTTTATCCGGGTCCAGAAAATTGTACAAATATTATAAAATAATATTTAATAATAAAAATACTAATTCTTGTACAAATATTCAAATAATTAAAAATGTATATCAATACTTACAAGAATTTAGAAAATATTTGTACACACATAGAATATGCCTTCATGGTCGTTTTTGGTCTCACTACATACCCACAAGGGCATGGATTCGGTTCGGCCCAGTTCGGCTAAGTTGGTATAATTGAGTCATCTAAAATTAATATGTCTAATTAATAAATAATTAGTTCATCGGTGGGGGTTAAGTCGCAACTTGGCTTGGTTTTTCTAGTTAGGACACACTTATGGCTGGGCCTTCCCTACCAGGGCTAATACACTAGTCAAAGCACGCTACTGCACTATTCGTGCCATGATTCCTAGTCGTCTTGTACTTCAAAACTCTGTCATGGCTAACGTCATCCACCGTAATAATTAACTAAATAATTATTTATAAAATCTAAAATTATCTAATAAAATAAATAAAAAAAAAATATTTCAAAATTTCTGGGAAGGGGAGCTACAAATGCATACTAATTGTCAATGTAATCTTTCTAGCCATGTGTTTGACCTATGAGCATATAATAGTGTAGTCATCTTCCTAGCTGTAAATAAGCACAAAAAAAATAAGAATTCACGATAGAAAGTGTTCAAGTAGGATGCAAACCAAGGATGGTAACGAGAGTTCGAAACTTGAAGCAAGGAAGGAGGTCAAGCTTGTGGATGAGATCCTAAACTCTATTCCTTTATTCAGGTTCACATCGATACAATCACGTAACCGAAGTGATAAACTCTACCGGCATGGGCTACCACAAAAGCATGTAACACCCGAGTCCCAAAATAATTAGGACTAAGTACATCGATATGCCAACTGCATGCATACAATATATACTCCAATATATGGAACCATCGTATGTACACATAAGTTGTATAATACAATAAACCACAATACTAATCTCATCCGCAAATAAAGAATAAAGACTATATAATAAACTCATGAATTAGCATTTACAAATTGTTGGACGGAGACAAATCCACTACCAACGAAAAGAGAGAAATACATGTAGACACACACACAAAAAAGAAGAAGAAATGCTATCTTTTCTCTTATTGGCGCAAGACACCACAAATCGAGTACGCCTGAGAGATCCTGCGCTGAGGATCCCTGAGTACAAAAAGAATTCTAGGGAATGGGATGATGGAGATCGAACGACAGTTGCTTCTTTACTCCGTTGACACTCCGATTATAAAAGTGGGAGAAAACCTAAGAAAATTGCTAACTCTCGGCTCACTGGTAAGAAGTGCAGCAATTTGGCTCTTGAAAATGCTCTCCGTTCTGTGGTTGGAAGAGGTATGTGTAACGACCGTAGTTCGTATTACGTATTTTGGTATACGTGTACGTATTTTGATTCATGGCATGTCTCATTTCATGGCTTATTGCTTGGCTCGGTTTGGTTTGCATGGTTCGGCTTGGCTTGGTTCTTCATGTGAACCAACCTCACCTACCACCCCCTCTTCCTTTATTAGCCATCAACTCTCTCTCTATCCTCATTACTTCTTCTTCATTACTTCTTCTTCTCCACTATTACTCTCCTCACCTACCAGAGGGAGAGCTTAGGCAAGTGCAGCTTGCTTCATAGAGGAACTCAGTTTTTATTGTTCCATTCTCTTCCTCACGAGATTCTAACACACTTTAATACTTGGTATTTTTTATTTCTATGGTTCAAATTGTGTAGATCTAAGCTTATTGTATTTTCAGATTTCTTGGGTTTTGATCTATTTAACATTGTCATTTTCAAATTTTGATGGTTCCATATTGTAGAAAATTTCCTTCTGCCCCATTTTGACCTATGGAAGTCCGGATTCTGACATTGGATGAAGGTTTAGTGGAGCTTTGATGCCATGGACTTCATGGCTTTTCTTTTCGGACAAGTGGGGAAGAAGAGCAGTACTTGACCGTATGGATTTTCATGCGATAAGTTTTCCTTAGCCGCATGTAGCTTCAGCCGCATAGCCATCCTTAGTTTTTAGCCGCATGAATTCCTGAACTCCTTAGCCGCATGTATTCGCTTGATTTCCTAGCCGCATGAATTCTGATTCCCACAGCCGCATATAACCCATTTCCCCACTGCCGTATAGGCCTTGGCATGACCCAGCCGCATGAAGGCATTTCCTGCAGCCGCATACGCTCTGCATTCCATTGCCGCATGGCACTGCTTCTCCATTGCCGTATGGCTCTGACCGACTTCAGCCGCATAAGCTGTCTTTGGTCCTTAGCCGCATGAACACCGCAACCCGCAGCCGTATATGCGCGTGTCATTTAGCCGCATGACGTTGCTTCACTGCAGCCGCATATGTGTGCGTCATTTAGCCGCATGACGTTGCTTCTCCGCAGTCGCATATGCGCGCATGACTTAGCCGTATGGCGTTGGTTTCTCGCAGCTGCATATGCGCCCATCCTCTCCTAGCCGCATGAGCTTACTCCCCCACAGCCGCTTGAGCGCGTATCCTTTCTGCCGCATGAACCCACTTGTCCCTGCCGCATGCGCCCATTCCCTTCCCTGCCGCATATGCCAGTTCAATCTCAGCCGCATGGCTCTTTCCTTAATCCTTGTCTTCTTTTATATTATTATTATTATTATATGGAAATGCTACATTTATGCTCATATTTTCTCTGTGAATGCTTATACCATGTAAATTTTGCACATATTCCCGAAACACGATAGTGGTCCGCCGTGGCGCACTCTTGATATGTAAACCTGACATGATATACCTCGATAATGCTGTTACGATAGTTAGCATGGCATGACAAGAATGAATGACCTGGACACCATGGATGATTGTGTTTGTACAAATAAACCAGTATTATCTTACATCATGTCTATGATAGGGATCCCCTGAGTACCACGGTCAGGGGTACCTACTGAAATTGACTAAGGCTAATAACTAGAACATCCAATAGTCATGGAAAGATTTCCCGGCCACAGGCAATCCCGTTATCTGGGCGCCCCATCATGGGATTTGTAGCCTACCGTCGAGTAGGGCACATTTCCAGCACACTGACATGTGTTGCAACCACTAAACTACTTAAGGGTACATATATTTCTCGGACGATGTACCCATATAAATTCAATCCCCTAATTGCGTCTGGATAACCTGGATGGTCTGCAGGGCTTGTGGCTGTTGGAATAATCTCATTGCATCTTGCTAGTAACTAGGTCTGTGATAATCCTAGTTAGTTAAAGTATCAAGCCGTACTTATTTGCTTGGCCGTGAATGATGGATGAAGTCTTGTCTTATTCTGGTACCTGGATACTTCAATGACATGATTACTTGTGCTTGCCTTAACAATAATGATCAGGGGACCAGTTTTGTTCAGGCGAAGGGTTACAACCCCGGTCCTTGTTTAGTTTAAGGGTTGTAACCTGGCTTCCGGAACAGTTCTGTGTCCTCTCTTCATTTATTGTCTTATTGTACCCCATGTCATGCTCGTCATGTTTTACCTTACTTCAATAGCATGATCATTTATGCTTATCTTAATAATAATGATCAGGGGTCAAGTTCTGTTCAGGCGAAGGGTTACAACCCTGGTTCTTGTTTGGTTTAAGGGTTGTAACCTGGCTCCCGGAACAGTTCTGTGTCCTCTCTTCGTTTATTGTCTTATTACCTTACCAACCAGTGTTTGAGACGGGTTTCTATTCGGGTGAAAGGTTGCAACCCCGGTCCTTGTTTGGTTTAAGGGTTGTGACCTGGCTACTTGAATGGTTTCTTCGTACTCAATTCACTGTTGTTGTCTCTGTCATTATCAGTTTCTTTTATGATTATCTTTAATATACAATTATGATATGTTGGTTTTAGTTCCTAAGTGAAGTCTCATTTGTGGCACTTGCTCTTTCTGGGGTCTGACCCAGCTAGTTTTGTATGGCCAGATATCGGAGCAGCTCCAGAGGATCTACCTCCCTTCCAGCCAGATGGTGACCACCAGGCGTAACCCTGGCTACGAGTGGGTTTATTTTTGGCTCTTCCACTCTATTATAAAATTATTCTTTTAAGGCGTTTAGCCGACGAGCACGTGTTTAGCTCGATTACACCTTTATTTACTGTCTGCCTACGGGTTGTAACATGATTGACGAATCCTAGGGTTGATCATATATGACTGAAACTCTTGCTAGTCTTGACATTTTGTACGACTAGCTTCATGATCATCCAAATATGTAATGTATGGGACGCCTTACTATTGTATATTTGGTGTTCTGACATCTTGTAAACTGTTATTGCTTGCTTGAGATTGAGACATGAGGCTTGTTCATGACCATAGGAGACTGATGGCTTGTAGTTAAACCCTCATGTATCTAGACAGCCGTGACCGTATAGCGAGGTAGGTTGCACTTCAATATACGTAGCTGGCTATGTACGCCCCCGCTCTCCAGTATTCTGGTTCTGGGGCATTACATGGTTTAAGTGGTAGCACATGCAGGTCTTGTGAATCAAGATATGTGAGGGTTTACCGAATAGATGTCTCAATCAGTACTCGCCCTTGGTCTCTGTTCGTATCCTCTAAATTCCTTAAAATCTTGACCTGATCACATGCTTGTATCTTTGATATGTCCTGGTCCTTCCTTATTATTCCCTATGTTGTCTTCTTCAGCGGTATTGTTCCTGGTCCTACCGATCAGCAAGGCGGAGCACCTCCCGTGGACCAGCAACAACCTGAGATCATGTCCAGCATTCAGGAGTAGCCTCCAGAGTCATGCCTACTTGGGTCAAGAGCCACCAGTTCAGCCAGTCCAGCCTGCAGAGCCTGATGATGGTACCTTGGTGGGTCTCATCAGGACACTGTTAGCTTCTCAGGATCGTCGAAGAGATGCCTTGTACCAGGCAGTGGCAGATGCTCTGACCAGAGGAGGTCATCAGGGTAACAGCGCGGCCAACAGCTTCAAGCGCCTGAACCCTCCATTCTTCGATGGTAGCGAAGACGCTATTGCTGCTGATGCATGGCTTCAGGACACAGAGGTGATTCTAGAAGCAGCCAGGACTCCTGAAGACAAGAAGGTGGCCGTGGTATGCCTACAGTTATTGGATCTTGTCCGCAGTTGGTGGACGGCGCAGTCCGTTGGAATATTGGCACCTATTTCTTGGACAGTATTCAGAGAGAGATTCCAGATCAAGTATTTCGATATTGTAGCTCGATACGATCCACAGACGTGGTTCACCAATCTGAAGCAGATGGACAGGACGGTCGACGGATATGTGGCCGAGTTTTCGAGACTTAGTCAGTTTGCTCCCACCTTGGTAGCAACCGAGTTCGACAGAGCCCAGCGGTTCCAGCAGGGGCTTCATCTCGAGATTTTATTGGCAGTGGAGCAGTTTGAGCATCAGACCTTTGACGCGGTATTGAGAGCAGCTAGGAAGCACGAGTATACCTTCCAGAGGATCGTAGATAGGGCCGGGGGTCGAAAGCGATCCTACGGTCAGATGAATCAGTCTTCAGCACCAGCCCCGACAGCTAGAGTTTTGACCATTGGAGCTCCGAGGCAGGCAGCCTCAGTAATGTCGGTTCAACATTAAACCCAGACGTACCCTCAGCAGCAGAAGCAGAAGCATTCTTCAACAGTTGGATGTTCACACTGCGGGAAGCCAAGGCATGTGGTATCAGAGTATCGCAAAGTAAAGGGTTTGTGCTTAGTTTGTGGTACCCCGAACCACAGGATTGGGAACTGCCCGAACAGGGAAAGTTCATCTTTATCAGCCTTCTCTAGTCCTTCGCTTAGAGGACCAGCACCAGTCCAGCAGCAGCTGCAATATCCATTCTCGAGGCCATTGCCGACGCAGGCCCATGTATTCCAGCAACAGAGACCGCAGTAGTATGCCCAAGCCCTGATCCAGATCAGGCAGAGAAGTTTTCAACAGAGGGGACCCACACCCAGAGGACATGGTCAAGTGGTGGCTTTGACCATGGGAGAAGAAGGATTGGCACCAGGTGAGGTGGGGGCAGGTACTATTCTCGTCAACACCTTTCCAGTTTCAGTGTTATTTGACTCTGGTGCATCGTATTCATTTATGTCTGCACGATTCGCGACACGGATAGGACTAGAGCCCGAGTCATTATCGGTAAGGCTCAATATACTTACTGGTAACGGACTTGTGGGAGTAGATAGAGTGTTTTCCTCGTGTCGGATCGTAGTTAGCGGTAGAGAATTCCCCGCTAGATTGATAGAGTTCCCGATGGCCGATTATGATGTGGTCTTAGGGATAGATTGGTTAAGAGACCAGTATGCTATAATAGACTGCCATATTGGCAGGATTATTTTTAGCATTCCAGGCGAGCCAGACTTTTTCTTTTCTCGAGGCGAAGTTGAGCCTTCTCCTCCAGTATTGCGGATGGCAGTAGCAACAGTACAGTTACCCCGGATAGTTGAAGAATTTCCAAATATTTCCCAAAAGAGCTTCTAGGAATACCGCTAGAGCGAGAGATCGAGTTCACCATCGACTTGATCCCAGGATCAGCCCCAGTGTCAGAGAGAGTCTACATGATGGCGACGTCAGAATTAGAGATATTGTACAAGATGATTGAAGAACTCAGAACCAAGGGATTCATTCGTGCTAGTGGATCGCCTTAGGGAGCCCCGATGCTTCTTATGAAAAAGAAGGATGGTACGTCCAGGTTATGTGTAGATTATCATACCTTGAACTCAGGGACAATAAAAAACAGATACCCATTCCCGAGGATAGATGACTTGTTTGATCAACTCAAGTGGGCAGCAGTATTCTTGAAGATTGAGTTACGGTCAGGATATCATCAGATAAGAGTCAGAGAGCAGGACATCCCGAAGATAGCATTCAGATCTAGATATGGGCATTGGGAGTTTCTTGTTATGCTATTTAGAGCAACCAATGCGCCGGCTGTATTCATGGACCTCATGAATCGCATCTTCATGCCTTATTTGGATCAGTCCATGATTATATTCATAGACGACATCCTGGTCTACAGCAAGAGTGAGGCGTAGCATGAGTAGCATCTCCGTGTGGTCCTCTAGATTCTCATAGAGCACCAGTTGTTTGCCAAGTTCAGTAAATGCGAGTTTTGGATCGATCGTATTTCGTACTTGGGTCATATCATCACCAGAGGAAGAGTAGAAGTGGATCTCCAGAAGATCGTGGCTATTGAGACGTAGCCAGTACATAGCACAGTTGCAGAAGTTCACAGTTTTCTTGGTTTGGCCGGCTACTACCGGCGATTTATTTCAGACTTTGCTCAGATTTCAGCACCATTGACCCAGTTGACCCGCAAGGATGTGCAGTTTGCTTGGACGACAGAATGCCAGGATTTTTTGAGAAGTTGAAGCGAGGCTTGATGACGGCACCCATTCTCACGCTTCCAGATGGGACCGGGGGATTCTCAGTATATTGTGATGCTTCATGCAGAGGTTTAGGATGTATTCTGATGCAGCATGGGAAGGTAATAGCTTATGCGTCACGACAACTTCATGATCATGAGAGGAATTACCCAACCCATGACTTGGAGCTGGCAGCAGTAGTGTTTGTACTCAAGTTGTGGAGGCACTACTTGTATGGAAATAGGGTAGAGATTTTCACCGACCATAAGAGCCTGAAGTATGTTTTCACTCAGAAGGATCTTAACATGTGTCAGAGAAGGTGGCTAGAGCTACTTGTGGATTACGATGTCAACTTGCAGTATCATCCTGGGAAGGCCAACGTCGTTGCAGATGCATTGAGCAGGAGAGCCGGAGTTTATTTCCTTACAGCACAACCAGAGTTGTTGGCAGATCTTCAGAAGATGGGTATAGAAGTTGTCCTTCCTACCAGTGTGGCGTTGATGGCCAGCATGCAAGTTCAGTCCTTTATAGTCGAGAGGATCCGGATGGCATAGTCAACAGATTCTAAGCTTCAGCGGCTCAGCGCCGAGTGTGAGGCAAGACGAAGGCTAGAGTTATGCATTCATGAAGACGGTATACTTCGACATGGGAAGCATATTTGTGTACCCAGTGGTGATATCAGACATGAGATTATGGCAGAGGCTCACAGTTCTCAGTATTCGGTTCATCCGGGCGGTACAAAAATGTATCGTGATATCCGTAAGCACTTTTGGTGGAATGGCATAAAAAGGAAGATAGCCCGGTTTGTCTCTCGGTGTTTGGTTTGCCAATAAGTTAAAGCTGAACATCAGAGGCCAGCTGGACTTCTTTAGCCCTTACCGATTCCCGAATGGAAGTGGGAGCATATAACCATGGATTTCGTGACTGGATTATCTAGGTCCCAGGCCGGTAGAGATGCTATTTGGGTTATTATAGACAGGCTCACGAAGGTGGCTCACTTTCTCCCATTCAGAGTTGGTCAGTCGACGGCTCAGCTAGCAGAAATGTACCTCAGGCAGATTGTCAGACTTCATGGTATGCCAGTCAATTTTGCCTCGGACAGAGATTCAAGATTTACGTCGTACTTTTGGCATAGTCTATAAGAGAGTTTGGGAACTCACCTCCAGTTCAGCTCAGCTTATTATCCGCAGACAGATGGTCAGTCAGAGCGTACCATACGAACCTTGGAAGATATGTTGAGATCTTGTACACTCGACTTCGGTGGTTCGTCGAAAGATCACCTATACCTAGTGGAGTTCTCTTATAACAACAGTTTCCAGGCCAGTATCCAGATGGCACCGTTCGAGGTACTGTATGGCAGGAAGTGCAGATCCCCGCTAGCATGGGACGATATCGGAGAGAGGCAGATGCTCGGTCCAAAAATGATTGCTCAGACCGTTGAAGTTGTCAGAATAGTCAGAGATCATCTTCGAATTGCCCAAGATCGCCAGCGTCCTTGGGTCGATTCTTATCGACGACCCCTTGAATTCTCAGTCGACGATCATGTATTCCTGAGGATTTTGCCTAACCGTGGCGTTATTCGTTTTGCCGTACGGGGAAAGCTTAGTCCTAGCTATATAGGACCGTTCGACATTCTGGAGCGAGTAGGAGATGTGTCTTATCTTTTCGCTCTTCCACTGTCGCTAAGTGAGGTACATAACGTGTTCCATGTATCCCAACTACGACGGTATATCCCGGACCCGAGCCACATCCTGGATCATTCGGAATTGGTTGTTGGTACCAACCTTTCGTATGAGGAAAGGCCCGTGTCTATATTGGACCAGAGAGAGAAGATACTCAAGAACAAGACTATTAGTTTAGTCCATGTTGCTTGGGGTCATCACTCTTTGGATGAGTCAATATGGGAGCGTGAGGATGATATCCGATCGCGGTATCTCGACCTATTTGACTCGTAAGGTATAATGTCTTCCTTATCCTTATGCTCTCAGTTCCTAGCTCGAATAATTGCTCGATTGATTGCCTTGTTATAGCTTGCATGTGATTAGTATAGCTTGTCCTTGCCTCTCTAGTCTCTTGATTAAATTCCGAGGACGGAATTCTTTTAAGGTGGGTAGAGTTGTAACGACCATAGTTCATATTACGTATTTGGGTATACGTGTACGTATTTTGATTCATGGCATGTCTCATTTCATGGCTTATTGCTTGGCTCGGTTTGGTTTGTATGGTTCAGCTTGGCTTGGTTCATCATGTGAACCAACCCCACCTACCACCCCCTCTTCCTTTATTAGCCATCAACTCCCTCTCTCTCCTCGTTACTTCTTCTCCATTACTTATTCTTCTTCACCATTACTCTCCTCACCTACCAGAGGGAGAGCTTATGCAAGTGCAGCTTGCTTCATGGAGGAACTCAGTTTTTATTGTTTCATTCTCTTCCTCACGAGATTCTAACACACTTTAATACTTAGTATTTTTTATTTCCATGGTTCAAATTGTGTAGATCTAAGCTTATTATATTTTTGGATTTCTTGGATTTTGATTTATTTAACATTATCATTTTCAAGTTTTAATGGTTCCATGTTGTAGAAAATTTCCTTCTGCCCCATTTTGACCTATGGAAGTCCGAATTCTGACCTTGGATGAAGGTTTAGTGGAGCTTTCAAGCCATGGACTTCATGGCTTTTCTTCTCGGACAAGTGGGGAAGAAGAGCAGTACTTTACCGCATGCATTTTTATGCAACAAGTTTTTCTTAGCCACATGCAGCTTCGGCCGCATAGCCATCCTTAGTTCTTAGCCGCAGGAATTCTTGAACTCCTTAGACGCATGTATTCGCTTGATTTCCTAGCCGCATGAATTCTGCTTCCCACTGCAGCATATAACCCGTTTCCCTACTGCCGTATAGGTCTTGGCATGACCCAGCCGCATGAAGGCATTTCCTGCAGCCGCATACGCTCTGTATTCCATTGCCGCATGGCACTGCTTCTCCATTGCCGCATGGCTCTGACCGACTTCAGCCGCATAAGCTGTCTTTGGTCCTTAGCCGTATGAACACCCGCATCCCGCAGTCGCATATGCGCACGTCATTTAGCCGCATGACGTTGCTTCCCTGCAGCCGTATATGTGCGCGTCATTTAGCCGCATGACGTTGCTTCCCCGCAGCCGCATATGCGCGCGTCACTTAGCCGCATGGCGTTGGTTTCCCGCAGCCGAATATGCGCCCATCCTCTCCTAGCCACATGAGCTTACTCCCCTACAGCCGCTTGAGCGCGTATCCTTTCTGCCGCATGAACCCACTTGTCCCTGCCGCATGCGCCCATTCTCTTCCCTGCCGCATATGCCCGTTCCCTCTCAGCCGCATGGCTCTTTCCTTAATCCTTGTCTTCTTTTATATTATTATTATTATTATTATTATTATTATATGGAAATGCTATATTTATGCTTATGTTTTCTCTGTGAATGCTTATACCATGTAAATTTTGCACATATTCCTGGAACACGATAGTGGCCCGCCGTGGCGCACTCTTGACATGTAAACCTGACATGATATACCTCGATAATACTGTTACGACAGTTAGCCTGGCATGACAAGAATGAATGACCTGGACACCGTGGACGATTGTGTTTGTACAAATAAACCAGTATTGTCTTGCATCATGTCTAGGATAGGGATTCCCTGAGTACCACGGTCAGGGGTACCTACTGAAATTGACTAAGGCTAATAACTAGAACATCCAGTAGTCATGGAGGGATTTCCCAGCCACAGGCAATCCCATTATCGGGGTACCCCATCTTGGGATTTGTAGCCTACCGTCGAGTAGGGCACATTTCCAGCACACTGACATATGTTGCAACCACTAAACTACTGAAGGGTTCATGCATTTTTCGGACGATGTACCCACATGAACTCAATTCCCTAATTGCGTCTGGATAACCTGGATGGTCTGCAGGGCTTGTGGCTGTTGGAATAATCTCATTGCATCTTACTAGTAACTAGGTCTGTGATAATCCTAGTTAGTTAAAGTATCAAGCCGTACTTATTTGCTTGGCCGTGAATGATGGATGAAGTCTTATCTTATTCCGGTACCTGGATACTTCAATGACATGATTACTTGTGCTTGCCTTAACAATAATGATCAGGGGACCAGTTCTGTTCAGCGAAGGGTTACAACCCCGTTCCTTGTTTGGTTTAAGGATTGTAACCTGGCTTCCGGAACAGTTATGTGTCCTCTCTTCGTTTATTGTCTTATTGCACCCCATGTCATGCTCGTCATGTTTTACCTTACTTCAATAGCATGATCATTTATGCTTACCTTAACAAGAATGATCATGGGTCAAGTTCTGTTCAGACGAAGGGTTCCAACCCCGGTCATTGTTTGGTTTAAGGGTTGTAACCTGGCTCCCGGAACAGTTCTGTGTCCTCTCTTCGTTTATTGTCTTATTACCTTACCAACCAGTGTTTGAGACGGGTTTCTATTCAGGTGAAGGGTTACAACCCCGGTCCTTATTTGGTTTAAGGGTTGTGACCTGGCTACTTGAATGGTTTCCTCGTACTCAATTCACTGTTGTTGTCTCTGTCATTATCAGTTTCTTTTATGATTATGTTTAATATACAATTATGATATGCTTGTTTTAGTTCCTAAGTGAAGCCTCCTTTGTGGCACTTGCTCTTTCTGGGGTCTGACTCAGCTGGTTTTGTATGGCCAGATATCAGAGTAGCTCCAGAGGATATACCTCCCTTCCAGCCAGATGGTGACCACCAGGCGTAACCCTGGCAACGAGTGGGTTTATTTTTGGCTCTTCCACTCTATTGTAAAATTATTCTTTTGAGACATTTAGTCGACGAGCACGTGTTTAGCTCGATTGTACCTTTATTTACTGTCTGCCTACGTGTTGTAACATGATTGACGAATCCTAGGGTTGATTATGTATGACTGAAACTCTTACTAGTCTTGACATTTTGTACGACTAGCTTCATGATCATCCAAATATGTAATATATGGGACGCCTTACTATTGTATATTTGGTGTTCTGACATCTTGTAAACTGTTATTGCTTGCTTGAGATTGAGACAGTAGGCTTGTTCATGACCATAGGAGATTGATGGCTTGTAGTTAAACCCTCATGTATCTAGACAGCCGTGACCGTATAGCGAGGTAGGTTGCACTTCAATATACGTAGCTGGCCATGTACGCCCCCGCTCTCCAGAATTCTGGTTCTGGGGCGTTATAGTATGAGACCCCTTTTTATAGTCGTTCTTGGGTTGGAATGATGTTATGCGCCCACATGAGAAAAAATACTGGTTTTTATGTGGGCGCGTGGTTCTGCTTTGGGTGCATAGGGTGTAGGCGCATATAGACTGCGTGATCATGGGTTGATCGTGGTGTTGACGTCGCCGCATACTTCGGTGCACGACTGCTCGTGGAGACTGACGTGGCCTTATGCTTTGGTACATTATTGATCGTGGGTTTGACCGCGTCGGGGGTGTTCTGGCTTGGGCGCATAGCCTGAAACAGGGCTATGCGCCCCCCTTCTGGAGGAGCCTGTCTTGGGCGCATAGAGCTTTACTTGTGACTTGGGCGCATAGGGCTTCACTGGTGACTTGGGCGCATATGAGTTTACTTGGGCGCATATGTCTTCATTGGCTTGGGCGCATGGTTGTCAAGTCTGCTGAAATTTTTATACTTCTACAAGACCCCCTTCAAAGTTTTTGATACTTGAACAATTATGAAATACTGTAAAAGAAGCATGGACCGTCTTTTTGTGATGCAGTCGGCGCATATCATAGCTCTCCCTTTGGGCGCATAGAGTTTGGCCAGTCAGAGAGATGGCTGTTAAGATCTTCCTCGAAAATCTGAACTGATAGATTCATCGGGGTGAAATTTGAAGAGGTCCATCCTTCATGCATTGTCCATGTCAGCACATAGCAGTCGCATAATATGCAAGAGACTAGGTCTTCACGTGGGCGCATAAGCTGTAGTGGGCGCATAGTGTATAACCCATGCCTATAAATAGGCTTTGAAGAGAGATAAAATTCATTATTCTCTTTTCTCTTAGAATTTTCAAAAGACTTTTCATCTCCTCTTTGCACGAACCATGTCTCCCAAGGCCGTCAAGAGATCTGCAAAGGGAAAGGGGGCTGCATCGAGTGGCTCTCTTCCTGCGACAGTGTCCTCGCCAGTCCAAGACCCGATCCTAGGTGAGGTTACGCCTCAAAACAAAGTCTTGAGCGTTAATTTACGACGCTCAGACTTTTTCTTTGCCTGGGCGCATACGCCCAAGGCAACATGCTTCTGTGATCATTCATGTGCGCCCGCAGAAGAATGCACCAATACTGTGGTGTGTTATGCGCCCACATGCTACTGCATGTTATGCGCCCATATGCTGTTGTATGTTACGCGCCTACGTGCTGCTGTATGTTATGTACCCATATGCTGATTTGGGCGCATAACCCTTTGGGCGCATAGCCCTTTGGGCACATAAGATTCCCCCAGCTCTTAGTTTTTCCTGCATGTTCTGAGTCTGGCTTTCTCTTCTATTCTTGTAGTTAACATGTTTGTCCCGGAACATGGTGGAATCCCTTTCGGCTCAGCTCGCCAAGTCCTCGGCACCAGTCTCATAACTAACATGGTCAGCAATGTTCAGGCCAAGATCAGTCATGACCAACCTACAGAACGGCTGATTGCCATATTTGAATAGGACAAAATCTTCCTGAAGCAGATGATTAATGACGAAAAGTTTTTGCTCGGAGGGACGCGTCGTTTGAAGAAGCCGTACTTCCTGTTTGGTGACAGTGTAGGCTTCGAGGATGACGCGATGATATGTCTAGAAGAATCTCTAGTAGTCAAGTTAAATGACCAAAGAATATAGTTTCCATCGATGAAACGCCAGTACCCTCTGTCAGCGTTTACTGATCTGGCTGTACAGAGGCAGATAAAATGGGACCTGACCCATAAACTGTATGGGGTTGTTTCTGGAAGGATCCAATTCAACTCTGGTGATCGAAGAAGGACACGTTCAACTGTGTCAAGGGTTCCACGTCATACTCCATGAGGGGGCTGCAACCTGGTGTTATACTGAACGATGTCCCGACTGATCTTCACCCCTATGCTGCTAAGACTCTCTCCAACTTGATGCTGTCAAAGGAGTCATATCCGGAAGGGAAGATGCGGATGGAAGGCTGGAGACATTCTGTCTCGTTCTGGAGTGACCTTACTGGATGGGTGCTTTCGACTTACGAGGCCACCCTAAAAGCTGTCGGTCTTCTTTATGCCGTTAGGGCCACCCAATATGGCATTAAGGTTAACTGGCCAATGTTTGTCTCCTTGGCAGAGTTATACAACCATCATACGTGCACCTTCTTTACTCCGGGTAGGGAGATGGGTTTGTCTCTTCACGAGATGTAGGCGATATCCAAACTTCCCTAGGGAATGGAGCCATACGTAGAATATGTCCCCTGCGATGCAGAGCTCCTGGATTTGGAGAAAGAAAACTCCGAGATGATGGAAGTGTACAAAGAGTTACTCTGTCACTTTTTTATTTATCAACAGATCATGAAGAAGGGTAAGACTAAGGGATCCCTTCCCCATACGAGGGCCTGGATCAACTACGTCTTCACCATAGGAGAAGAGGATGGCTCGGTCTCTTTCTCGTCTCCCAAGCCCTTGACGATTTCTGAGATAGAGTAGTTGATGGCAGACCACGGAGCTGTAGACGCCGAAGACAGTGATGATCCTGAGGGGAACTCCCCGGCTTATCATTTCTTCAAGCAGGCCGAGTACAAGCTGTCAGAGAAGGCGGTGCTAGCCACTTTCTTGATGATATGGCTTCGTGATTGTGTAGTCCCTGGTGGTTCAGGGTCTATTGAAAGAATAAGCCGGGGTATGATACTTCCGGCCATAAAGCTTGCCTTTGGATGCCAACTTGCTCTGCTTCTAGCGATGGTCTGGGCCATCCAATGGGGTTTGCAACATTTTGTTGTGAACGCGAAAACACCCGATGGCAAAAAGGACTTTGCTAGGACTGAGCTTTACTTTCATTATCTGATGGGATGGCTGGTGCTGCATTGTCCCAGATTGATGAATGCCGGGCTGATGTCAGACTCTTTGGCGGAGGATACCATTCTTCAAAGATTCAGAGATACGGATTGGACCGTTACAGGGGTACCTGTTTGCAGGAGGGCTTTGAGTTTTCTGCAGAACTATGAATTCTTCAGAGTATCGCCTCCGTCTGGTAGTGTTGCACAGGAGACACCCTAGTAGATGAGGGAGCACTCACTACTATCCTATTTGAGTGTTTTGTTGGCTCCAATCCATCAGACCTTTCCATCAGATGTTCAGGAATAGGAACCACACTTTTCTGGAACCTTATTTGTCGAGCCGCTTTATACGACAATTCGGCTACAGCCAGCTTCTCTTAGGCAATCCCAGTCCTCATCTCCAGTCGACAGGGAGTCTGATCGACGGAGAACGTGTATAGGGCTAGTACAATGCTGGATGTACAAGGGTAGTTTTTACCTTGCCCGAAGATAAACCTGACACCCACATGCTCTTTATTGCTGCTAAGTTCTATATTCAGGTCAATACCCTTCCTTCTCGATATGATCGTGGGCATAGTTTTATATCGGGGACTAGGTTTGCCCCTACCCTTACTGATATAGGACGAGTGCGCACAATAGGGAGTAACATAAAGGAAGGCGCCGCACCCACAGTTGGACCGACTGCAGTATCGCAGCAGAGAGTTGTTGTTGAGGAGCCTATTGTTGCAGTGCCTCGGAGAGATGATACTGAAGAACCTCTTCCCGACATTCCTCATAAGAGGAAAGCTTCTACCGAGCTGATTCTACGGACCAAAAGGAAGAAAGTAGTTATTTTCCGGGAGAGGAGGAAGGTCGCGGGCGTTAGGGCCGGCTCGCCTCCCCCTAGAAGATCTTCTCGGCTGACGGCGTTACAGGCCGTTACCATTCAGGAGGTAGATCCCTTCCTAGACTCCATAGCCATTTTGATCAAGCCTTTAGAAGCTTTTTCACCCTTGCGTTTGTCCTTTGCACAAGACCCTGAAGTTGTAGCTGAGGTAGGTGCCTCCTCATCTGAGGAAGTGGACGTGACAACGATGTCCACTACTCGTCCTCGACCGATGGATGAGGGTGGGTCTTCTTCAGCTATAAGGTTTGAGCGACGGATGATCAGGGCGAAGGTCCAGACCATGACGGCAATCAAAAGATCAGTCCCTCCTATGACATTTCTTTGGGGGATATATCTGCAATAGGAGCTGTGATGAGGGATTTGGATGAGAATCAAGTCCAATTGGCTCATCTTTTTGCGGGTACGTTATCTTTGTGCCTCTCTTCGGATGAGATTTTTCGACTTCAATTTTGCGTGCTCCTTGTGAGGATGACCACGATTGTATGTTCCGTTGTAGACAAGGAGAAGGAATCGCTCGTGAAGATAGTCTCAGGCACTGGAAGAGAAACAGAGGTTGTCCCCGGCTCCTATAAATTTGCTGGTGTGGAGGGATCCGTTAGTAAGCCAGCATTGGCTGCAGAATAGGAGGTTGAACAGCCTGCTGAGAGGGCTGTTGCTGAATCTACTCCCGGTCCAGCTGGAACTGTCGGAGATATCTGACCTAATGTTGCTCAAGGCCTTGATATTGTTCTGCTTGAACAGCCTGGGCCTGTTCTCGGTTTCCCTGAAGCCAAGACCGATGACGTAGCCCAGGCTGGTGCTGACCATGTCGAAGGAACGAAATTACAACTCTTTCGCATTTTCCTTTTTTGGTTACTGATGTATATGTTGTTTTCTTGTCAGGTTTGGCTTCTTGTCAAGTATCCCTTCCTGGAGCGGAAGACACTCTCCAAGCATCCTCTCCGACGACCTCTACTGAAGAAGACGAAATAGCCTAGGAAGTCATCAAAGCTTTCTATTATGTGCTAAAAGTAAAGCTTCTTGGAGTCCGGAATCGGAATGTCGCCTTTGGCCCTGTAAAGGCTGTTGTCGAATGCCAAGTGGCGGCCCTTGAGGGCATTGTCGGCTATGAAGAGCGAGCTAATGCTCTAAAAAAGGTTCTGAATGACCTTGAGGGTCAGGTGGCCAGATTTCAGGATATCAAACAACGGAGCCCAACGTCGCTGTTCCGTGCAGAAGACGAGGCTTTGATCACGGCTCTTGCGGAGGAGAAGGCTACTTTCCAGGCAAGGAAGGATGTCCTCGTTCAAGAGATCAGCGAATTGGCTGATCAGTATGGACAGTTCAACGCTGCAAGTGAGGCACGTATTACTTCGAAGAATGAACTGGCTGCGCAGATTACTGAGAGATATAATCACATCGCGCAGATCAAAAGCGAGATTGCTCAACTGGAAGCCAACTTGAGGACAGCAACATCTGAGCAGGAGGATTATTTGGCTCAGGCTGCCATGATCGCCGCCACTTTCGCCCATTTGAAAGAACAGCTGATGAAGTTGGAGGGGAGCACATGAATCTGATCCTCTTCCAGGATGAAGCTGCTCATCAAGAAGAGGCGTGCCGTCGAGCTATCGCGAAGTCCGAAGCCGAAATCGCGGCTCTAAGGGATAATATCAATCGACTGTGTATCCTTTAGATTTTGTGTTTGTAACTGTTTCACTTTTAGCCATCAAGGCTCTTATATCCCCTTTTTTCCCGTCTCTTGATAGACTTTTTAAATAAGGAATAAAGAATCTTTTGGCTTTCAACATTCATGAACGTAGTTTTGTGAAATATCAGAACTAGATGTAATGTGGACGTAGTAAGGATATTTCTGGTAGGTATTCCGCTGGAGAATTTGATGTGGAATCATTATCCTTTTTATATTCATGGTTCCTGAATATAGATAATAAGTTGAAAGAAGCTGCTACTAGAGGTAATATGGACATAATAGCAGAGGATGTTCTATATCTGACTAGAGGTAATATGGACGTGGAAAGATATATAATATTAGGTAGGAGTGGATAATTCAGAGGTAATATGGACGTGATTATCCTTGATGAATGCTTTGCTCAGAGGTTATATGGACATGGCAAAAAAAATATTTCTTAATCATTCAACTGGGAAAATAATTATCGGAAAACAATTCAGAGATAATAGGGACGTTACTTGTTTTCGTCAAACCGAGTTTGGGCAGAATAAAAAACGAAAGTGATTCCGCTGGGATATCTTTTTAAATGACCTATTATCCACGGCGTATTCAAGACTCTTAAAATGTGGATAATAGTTAGATAATTTTTTTTGCATCATATAAACATCGCACTGTACATTTACATGACTGAACATATGTGAACATTATTTACAAAAGGTTATACATAATATTTTTCAGGAGCTTGCCATTGATAGGCATCATGAGAAAGTCACCATCAGGCTTGGTAAGTCTGTACGCACCGTTAGAATACACTGATTCTATAACGAAAGGACCTTCCCATTTAGCCTAGAATTTTTCCTTTGTCTTGTGCGTCATGACCATTGGTCTTCTCACTGCTAATACTAGATCACCGACTTGGAAGATTCTTTTCTTCACTTTTTATTGAAGGCTCTAGAAAGGCAAGCTTGGTATAGCTCAATATGCTGCTAAGCTAATAAGCATTTTTCGTCTAGCGCTTCGAGCTTCTATAGTCGCAGACGGTAGCTTTCTTCGATAGTCAACTTGCTGGCTAAGGCTACTCGAAGAGAAGAAATCTAGATTTCTAGGAGAAGAACTGCTTCGCTCCCATAAACCAGAGAGAATGGCGTACTGCCTGTTGGAGTCCGGACCGTTGTACGTAGGCCCATAGACAATCATCGAGCTTCTCATTCCAATCGGGCTTGTTTGAAGACACAAATTTCTTAAGAAGCTTAATGATGGTTTTATTGAAGGCTTCTACTAGCCCATTAGTCGTTGGATTGTAGGCAGTAGAGACTACATTCTGGATTCGATTCCTATCGCAGAACCGATAGAATGTGTGGCTTAAAAATTATGGACCATTATCATAGATGATCCTGCGAGGTAGGCCAAAGCGGTAGATAACGTGATGTTCAATGAAACTGATCACGTTCGATGCCTTCACTTTGGTGAGCGGTATAGCTTCCGCCTATTCGGAGAAGTAATCGGTTATGTCTAGGATGAACCGATGTTCTCTGAAAGATGGCAGGCTGGTTGGGCCTATGACGTCCATGCCCCAGGATTTAAAAGGCCAAGATGCTACCGTCGGGTGTACAAACTCCGAAGTTGATGAATGAAGTCGATGTAGAACTGACAAGCCCTACACTTCTTTGCATATTTAACAGCATCTGCTATCATCGTGGGCCAATAATAGCCCATTCGTCTGAGGCGATCTTGTAATTTGGGGCCTGGTTGATGTGCACCACAAACTCCATCGTGAGCCTCCCGGAGTGCATGTTTGGCTTCTGTGTCTGACAAACATCGTAACCGTAGCCCGTCATAAGAGTGTCGGTACAGCATCTTGGTAGCTGTGTCATAGTAAAATCTAAGGGATCGTCTTTGGATAGACACTGCTTCCTTTGGGTCCTCGGGGAGAATTCCATAGACGGCGTAGTTTATGAAAGAAAATCTCCAGTCTTTAACGTCGACGTTCGTTTTTGTTGTGTAACTGTTATGAATATGCAAGGCATCTTTCACACAGAATAGTTCTCGACCAGACACTGTGATCGACTGTTGAGCATTGGTAGGGACGGTCAAGGAAGCAGCGAGACCGTCTAGAGCATCTGCTTCTATATTCTGTAGTCGAGGCACATGCTCGATGAAGAATCCAGCGAAAGTAGATGCCAACTCGATTGTCGCTTTGTGATAGGGGATGAGATCTTCGTGACGAACTTCATATTCTCCTCGGACGTAACTATTAGCTTGGAATCGCCGTAAGCTTCTAGGTAGTCAACCCCCAGTTGTTTTGCTAGTTGCAGGCCGATCAATAGGGTATTATATTCGGCCACGTTGTTGGTGCAGGGTTCCACGAAAGAATATGCACGATGTATAACTAGGTGGTTGGGTGACACAAGCACGACGCTTACTTCGGCCACGATATTTCCTTTAAGTCCTGTTCTTGATGCACCGTAAAAGAACATTCGCCAAATAGGGATTTCTTCAGTTGTGGTATTAGACTCTACTACTTCATCGGGGATTTTGTCGTAGAGTTTGGAAGATTCTGGCACCGAATGAGCTGCTAGGAAATCAGCTAACGTTTGGCCTTTTACTACCTTCTGAGGAACGAATAACATATCATATAGAGTCAACAGCATTGCCCATGTAGCTAAACGGGTATTGAGAGAACCCAGTTTAGTCATGAGTATTCTGAGAGGATTGACTTTAGATATGATGTAGATAGTCTATCCAGACACATAGTGGCATGTCTTCTGGATAGCAAATACCAGTGCAAGGCATTCCTTTTCCACAGGTGTGTATCTGTGATCGACACCCACCATTGTGCGGCTGAGGTAGTAGATTGCTTGTTCATGGCCGCCTTCATTCTTCTGAGCTAATAGGGCGCCCAGAAAATGGTCCATAGCACAGACATATAGTAAGAAGGGCTTCCCCATTATTGGAGCTACCAATACTGGGGGACTTGTGAGATACTTCTTGATGTCGTCAAATGCGCGTTGACATTGCTCAGTCCAGACGAAAGATACACCTTTTTTCATGAGCTGAGTAAACGGTTGACACCGTCGAATGTAGGCTAGTATTCCTTGAAGTCTGCGTAGCTCTTTGAGGTTTCTTGGGGGATGCATATCGAGGATAGCTTTCACCTTCTTCGGGTCAAGATGTATACCCTTTGAAGTGATGACCAAACCAAGGAACTTGCTGCTGGAGACTCCCAGAAAAGACTTGGTTGGATTCATTTTGAGTTGGTGTGCATGCATTAGTTCGAACACCGTTCTCAAGTCTTGGAGGTGGTTGCCCTTGAGACAACTTTTAACTGCGATATCGTCTACGTAGTATTCTACTGTTTTGCACAAATGATCACGAAAAA
Organism: Iris pallida; assembly: GCA_029216955.1. Taxonomy (NCBI): domain Eukaryota; kingdom Viridiplantae; phylum Streptophyta; class Magnoliopsida; order Asparagales; family Iridaceae; genus Iris; species Iris pallida. The sequence continues at coordinate 28,090,369 of JANAVB010008599.1, forward strand.
TTGTGTTCATAGCTCGCTGGTATGTCGCCCCTGCATTTTTCAATCCGAAGGGCATCACCGTATAGCAGTATACCCCCAACATGTTCAAAAAGATGTGTGCTTCTCATCGTTGGGGAACATCTTGATCTGGTTGTAGCCTGAGAACCCATCCATCAAGGACATCCGCTTGAAGCTGCAAGTATTATCGATCATTACATCAGTGATCGGTAGAGAAAACTTATCTTTCGGGCATGCAGAGTTCAAATTACGGTAATCGATTCTTCATGACTAGAACAATGTTAGCGACCCAATCAGGGTGTTATTCTTTGCGAATGAATCCACTTACAATAAGCTTTTTGACTTTATTCTCGATGGCCTCCATTATATCTGGTCGGAATCATCGTTGCTACTGCTTCACTGGCTTAGCTTTAGACGAGATATTTAGGCGGTGTATAGCGACTTTAGGGTCCAAGCTTGGCATGTCTTCTTAGCTCCATGCAAAGACGTCGATGTATTCTCTTATAAGCTGTATAAGAGATTGTCTTTCATCGCCAGATAGACTTTTTATGATGAAGATTGGTTAAGAAGATGATTCATCTCCTAAATTGACTTGGACGACTTCATCTTCATTAGGTGGTTCATGTTGTTCGAAACACAACTCTCACCTAGTATCCATCTTTTGAGCCCATTGTTCAAGCTCGATTGATTGGACATCGTCTGCAATTTGATCAACTTACGCCATGTTGACGGAGAAAGTTGCTTTGAACATGTCTCCAATGCTAGAGTCTGAATCCCAGAGACAGGAATCAGAAGAATGAGAACAACGATCTGCTTCGTCATCTGATCTTTCGGGAGTTGTTGGAGGAGTAACATAACCCAAACCAACATCGTTTTGTTGATAATAGTTCTCAGGTTTGCCGGAAGGAGCAAAGTGACGTATTGGCAACCGTCGTCCCCTGCCGTAGTTTAGCCCCTGGTCGCTTTTTATGCCATATCCCATGTTCTAGATGATATTCTTGGCATGCCAACTATATCGGAAAAGTTGTATTTTCCCAGAGACATAGTCAGCTTCAGTGTTGTGATCGGGAGAAGTGGAGTCCGGGACGAACTTTCTTTCGCCAATTATTCGACCGAAGATGATTAGTTCTTCACCTTTCTTTCTGGCTGGAATGATGAAGTAGTGGATATCTTCTGGGTAGACTTTTTCCCGCAGATGAGGCGTCGTGACCGGCATGCAGAGGTGTGGTCCTATGCCGTGCTCTAGAGCGTATATCGTATCTATGTAGTGGTTTACAGATTGGTAGACATCGGAGTAATTCAAAGATAAACCTTTACTAAGAAAATACGCAAGTTCTTCTTTAGGGATAACATCATCCGCTGAAGGTACATTATTATGAGTATTGATATACTCATTGAGAGGATCATTATCTGGAAGAGGAGCCATAGTCTTGGCTAAGTTCACCACATAGGGTAACTCTTCAAGATTGGGAGGACGGACTTCAGCAGGTTCCACCCGAGGTGTCTTGCGGAGAGTGATGGTCAATGGTTTGACCTTATCAGGGTTCTTCTTTTTCACCTAGATTATGAAAGGCTTTGGAGTACTTTTTGGGGTAGTACGTCCTTTGACTTGGACAATCAGAGAACCATCATTGGATGATGAACTTGCTTCAGCTTCATCGTCAGCTTCGTTGTCGTCATCCTTGGATGGCTGAGATTGATAAAGTACCGAATCTCCATAGTAGGCTTCGATGCCCTTAAAAGGATCGACATCGGCAAACTCTGTCTTCATGACGTCGTCGCTGTTAACGTACTTGAAGCACTGGTGAAGTGTGGAAGGGACGATCATGTTCTTGTGTATCCACGAACGTCCCAACAGACGTTGTAGGATACATTGGCGTCGATTACATAGCAAGAAACCTCCGTCCGGAGATCACCAGTCTGGCACTTGAGACGGATCTTGCCCAACGGGTGGCTTCTTCCAACATTGAAAGCCATGATAGTTGTATTGGTTGCAGATAGCTTATGCAGGGGGATCCCTAGAATATCGAGTAAACTTCTAGGAATGATGCTGAGGGAGGAACCGGAATCGATTGTGCATCCGATCCACCTTAATCGCCCTGATATACCCTGTATAGTACAGAGGTCTATCATGACGATTATTTTTTAGTAGCATGTCCTCCTATAAAAAGGTGATGTTAGGCACCACTTCAATAGTACTGTGGCAGTGAGGACAGGAGACAGGGTCTTCAGCTGGGGCCTTGACTTCAGCGAGATAAGAGTCGGCATGTAGTAACGCCTCACTTAAGGCCTTTCATTTTTCTTTGGAGAGTCGTAATAGATCGAATAGAGACAACCTGGCAGGTGTATTGGCCAGCTGTGCCATTATGTCAAAGTTGTAAGGCCGATCCATGCCTTCGGGAGTTGGCGCCTTCAGAGACTTATCAAATCGCGTCTCCTTCTGCTTGGCTTTGTCTGTAGTTGAAGGATTAGACTGACCGACTTCTGAACTTGTGTGGGCAGCATGAGCTTGAGAAGGTATTGCTTCTTCCTGTGCGGGGTCATAAGTTCGTACGTAAGCCTTCACCGATCGCGTCTCACCAGATAGGACTTCGTAGATGGGAGAAGACACCATATGACATGGCTTGTATTTATTGCCCATCTTTGCCTTGGGAGATACCACCCCCTGCGTCATTTCTTGCACAAGGTCCGGATGGACCCACATGATCTCACCATATTCAGTCGTAAGTGGCACCAAGGTTGAGTTACGAGCTGGCGGCAGGTTGACGACTTCCATTATTGCCTTGGGGATCGGGATCAGACCGTTTGGGACTTTTGTGGGAGGAAAGTCACCAAACTGAAGAGCGATCATGTTAGAAGATACGACCTTGTCTTCAACTTCGAGGTTGATCACTTGGCTGTCGATAAGCTGTTGTATCTACTTCTTCAGGACGATGCAATCCTTGGTAGAGTGGTGCATGTACTGATGATAAAGACAGTATTTGGGATCGTTGAGTTGGTTTGCCTCTGTAGGACGTCGAGGTGGAGGCAACGTCAGCTTATTACCCTTCGTTAATGTGTGAAAAATGGTAATAACATCGTCTTCGTCAAAGGAGAAAGTCTCATTCGGTTTGTCAGAGGCACTTTGAGAATTGGAAGCTCCCTTGGAAGTGTCGACCTTTAAGACTTCTTTCCCTTTACCCCTACGGACAGGGATAGTTTGAGGATGCTTGCCCTTGTCTTCAGATTTGGGTATTTTTAACCCCAGTAATTCCAGATTAGGGACGTCGTTTTCAACAGCATCAGCGGCCCCAATGAAAGCGGGCCATGTATCATACTTATATATACCCAGACAAAACTTCACTGTAGGAAGGAAGTTGTGACGACAAGTATCCATAAGTTCTGAGTCTGGTATACCGAAGGACATCTTCAATGCTAGTCACCTGAAGCGTTCGATGAAGGCAATGACAGACTCAATCCCCCTTTGCTTGGTCTCGATGAGGGTGGATATACTAACATAAATGCCACTCTCATAAAACCTGTTGAGGAATAACCTCTCCAAGTCTTTAAAAGAATTGATACAACCGTCAGGCAGACTATAAAACCATTCAAAAACTACCCCCTACAAGGTGCTAATAAACAGCTTTGACAAGAACGGATCGTCCTTGGGTAAGTGTAGAGTCTGCATGTTGAAGTATGTCATGTGTTGACGAGGAGAAGTCATCCCGTCAAACGAATTCAGCATCAGCAGCTTGTAGTTAGAAGGGCAAGTAGAATTCTCCCATTCAGGAGGATACGGTTGAGATATTCCCATCTTCTGAAGCTCATCTTTGCGTGAGATGGTATCGAGACGGGCAACAAGAGAATCAATTACATCCTGTTGATTGAGGAGGTGTTGATAAACGGCTACTGTACGGTTGTCAGGCGTTGTTGGTGAAGGACCACCCCCAGCATTTACAAGATTTGGAGGAGACGCAACGGAATGATACTTCTTCTGTAGTAAAGGAGGTTTGTTGCTGTGAGCCGGACTAACGTGTGCCGAGACGTTTTGTTGAGGTGGAGGAACAGTCCCAGCGGCTTGGACCGCCAAGATACTAGTAAGCATATCATTGATCTTGGCAAATGCTATTTCAAGACCCGCTAGCCGTTTGTTGGTCTGATCACTGGCTTCTTCAGGTCTTTCTCCATCCGCCATGTATGTAGATAACATACGAGGATGAATAGAGGAAACAGTACAACTGGTACTGACACTGTCTGTCTCTGAGTTGATAATTCCCTCATCTTCAGGTATGGTAGGTAGATAGTCGCCGTCAGAATCGAAGAGCTCATCATCGTCTGGAAGGCTACCTCCGGTGTGGAGGTCATCTGCTTCAGATTTCGAGGGAACACTACCCCCAGCTTGGGAGTCCTCGTCATCTATTTGGAATCTCGTCCTTGACCGTATAGACTCCTTTGGATGTTAGCAGACTTCTTCTGCTTCTGTTCGCAGAATTGAGAGAAAAAGTTGGGTTCGTAGTCCACCTTCTTTGATTGGGGCGCCCGTAAGGAGGTCCCCATGATGCTATGTTGGATGAAACACACAACAGCTCTTCATCGTCAGAGCAATGCAGTCGTTGAAACAGAGATTGCCTCTGAGACACTCTTGTTGCTTTGGAGCAGCAACAATTGATGATAATACTGGTGCACGGATGTACACCATGAATTGTTGTATCCTCCCTCGCTTTACGCTTATGATTTATCATGTCGCGTAAGTCAGTGGAAGGGAGTTTGGCCTTAAAACCCATGTCACATGCATCGCCGAGCTTTGCATATGGGTTTGTAAGGAGAGTTGGCGTATCCAAACTTAGTTCACGTGCAGGGGCAACCCCCACACCTAAGTTCTGTGATGACCTTGAAGACAGCCCCGTGCTATACGCGTTGGGCCTATCTTTTTGCTGTGGGCGCATAGGCCCTGGGATCTGCATTTGTGCGCATGCTTCTTGGCAGTATGTCTAAGCTTCCTCGATATGGGCACATAGTATGGGTCAGTTGAGCCTGGGCGCATAGCCTTGGGCGCATGACCCTGGATGGATAATCTGTCGAAGACAGAAGTCCTCTGGCCAGAGTTATGCACCCACACACTCCCAGCTTCGCCTTCTTCGTTTGTGAGCCTCGCTAAGTTTGTCCAGAATGTCGAACAATTCAATTCTTGGCATCGTAGTGTTTTCCTCTGCCAAGTCTCGAGCATTGAACACTCTGTTGTTGGTTGCACAAGAGAGAAGTCGTTGGGCTAGTAGAGCCCGGAACAGTGTGAGCCTTCTTCATTTGTGGAGATTCTGTGGAAGAGCCATGCACCTCCAGAGAAGCACTATGCGCCCATGTGACAGTGTCCTTCAGCTACATATCTGCTATGACACTGACAGGATATGCACTGCGAGCCTTCGGAAGCCAAGTCTTGGGAGGATTGTTTGGCTTCGTTGATATTGAGGGAGTAGAACCGTCCCTCGAGAGCATCTCTTCGAACGCCTGTGATCGAACTTCACGATCAACATCTTCTGAGTGCTCCCCACTTTGTCGGTATCGGACTGCGTCACCATCTTCTCGTCAGAGGAAAAGGTAGTCCCCAGCAGAGTCGCCATTTTTGTGGACACACAAAAAAAATGTTGTCTTTTCTTTTATTGGCGCAAGGCACCATAAATCGAGTATGCCTGAGAGATCCTGTGCTGAGGATCCCCGAGTACAAAAAGAATTCTGGAGAATGGGACGATGGAGATCGAGTGGCAGTTGCTCCTTTACTCCGTTAATATTTCGATTACAAAAGTGGAAGAAAACCTAAGAAAATTGCTAACTCTCGGCTCACTGGCAAGAAGTGCAGCAATTTGGCTCTTGAAAATGCTCTCCGTTCTGTGCTTGGAAGAGGTATGAGACCCCTTTTTATAGTCGTTCTTGGGCTAAAATGATGTTATACGCCCACATGAGAAAACACACTGGTTTTCATGTGGGCGCATGGTTCTGCTTTGGGCGCATAGGGTGTAGGCACATGCAGACTGCGTGATCGTGGTGTTGACGTGGCCGCATGCTTCGGTGCACGACTGCTCGTGGAGGCTGACGTGGCCATATACTTCGGTGCACGATTGATCGTGATTTTGACCGAGTCAGGGGATGTTCTGGCTTAGGCTCATAGCCTGAAATAGGGCTATGTGCCCCCCTTCTATAGGAGCCTGTCTTGGGCACATAGAGCTTCACTGGTGACTTGGGCGCATAGGGCTTCACTGGTGACTTGGACGCATATGAATTCACTGGTGACTTAGGCACATAGGGCTTTATTGGTGACTTGGGCGCATAGGAGTTCACTTGGGCGCATATGTGTTCATTGGCTTGGGCGCATGGTTGTCAAGTCTGCTGAAATTTTTATGCTTCTAGAATACATGATAACGAAATTTTGCCGAGAGATGCGAAGACGATCCAAGTGTAATCATCCTCGAAGAAATGGCTTTTGTTAGAGCACCTGCGAAAACCACAAAAGACACACATGGAGAATTCACCAAGTCCTCAGAGGGACGTAACAAGATACAATAAACAACATGCCATATAAATACTGAATATAACATATGCCACAAACAAAAGTAAGTGACAAGACCTTAATAAGGTAACCTAACCGTACTAAAGTTAACATTAACCTAACCGTAATAAAGTGAACATGCAGTTGAGAAACAATCCTTTCGACGCATGAACCCTGGCTGTAAATGGGATCGGCATAGTCCCCATATACGGCACCAGGTGCCTAAGTCCGTAACGTCCGAAGATCGTCAGAGAGCATCATGTGCAAGGGGTACGTCCATAACGCTCTGAGAAACGTCAGAGGGCACCTGGAGCCTGCGTCTCCGGAGGAGCGCACAGGTAATCATGGAAGTACAAAAAAGCCCATACGTCAGGTATTGTTCTTCCCACCCAATGTACCTATCAAGTCACATCTGCGAACATGTACCACTACTAACTGCTAAGTCTCCTAACATGCCTCTATCAGCAGTTAGACCTAATGCATGCGCACGAGTGATCAGCCAACACACAAGGACCTCTACATGCTCCTCATCTCACACATACTTGTGGTACAACTGTGTTGAGGTATATGCGATACACTACAAATGGTAGTCCCTTAACTCTAGGTCCATATGCAATCAAAGGATAATAAATAAAGCAAAGCTAATATCACTGAGCAGGTAGTAAATCATGAACTGTAGTAATGGTACAGCTAGAAGAACTAGAAATAAATCAACAGTTATATGCAAATAACTAAAGAAATACAGACTGAATATAAATAGTATAAATGGCAAGGTATCTTACCTGATGTATCGCCTGGTGGGGTGCGATGATCGTGATGTGCGATGATCGTGATGTCATGTTTTGTCCAATCGCCGAGGTCCATGCAAATGTGGTCCGAATCCACAAGAAATTAGGGAGTATTGGTTAGTCGTGATCGGGATTGATGATTGAAGGAACTTTGTAGTATAAAACTATCTTAGAAAATATTCATAACATGTTTGAAAAGTTATACTTATTTAGCTAACAAAATAGTTTTCAAATGATACTTGGAATTTAATTAAATCATTTATAATACCTTGGAAAAATAGACTTGTTTATTAGTCAAAATAATTTTAGTAACTAAAATAATAATTATATATATTAAAATTTTGTAAACTATATTTCATTAGTCCAAAATATTTGTGGATAAAATTTTTTTGGGATTTACTAGTAAATTGTTTTATAATTTGAAAGCTACCTTTCCATTAGTAACATATGTTCATATTTTAAGATAAAATAAAATCATCGGTTTAGGCTAAATTTACTCTAAGGTTGTCAAGGTAATATATATATTTATAAGAAGAATATATTTTGAATTTTCCTAGTAAATATGTATATATTTTTTATAACTCTCCAAAATATTGTTATCAATAACACTAATAATAATAATATTAAAACCAAAGTATTAACAATACTAATAATATATGAAGGATAATAATAAGAAAATAATAATAATAATAATAATAATAATAATAGAATTAAACCATTATTTTGTGTTATGTATACCCATGTATGGCCTACATATACAAATGTATATCATCCTATATCCATATGGCCAAATCGAGTACCACGTAAAATAAAATAGCAAAATAACATTGCCTCCCAAACTTCTGGCCCTGGCCCAAAATAATTAATATAGTTATTAACTTTTTTTTTTCTTTTTCTCCGGCCCATGTAGGCCCGGCCTAACCCAGCAGCTACTGCTGCTCATCTCCCATAAACTAACAAAGAGGAGTTTAGGGATGGCGAGTGAGATAGAGATGAACGAGAGGGGTGAGGCTTACCAGATGACGCCGACGGCAACTGGGCGGAGCCGGAGGTCAGGCTCGGCTAGGGAGGGGAAGCCAGCAGTGGCGCACCGGAGAAGGAGTCGGCGCATGGACAGCCTCAAGGCGGAGAGATCTCACCGGCGGCTTCCAGCGCGCACGGAGTGGCACGTCTGCGACTGTTCTCTCCAGTGGAGGGGGCGACGACGACGAAGTTGGGGTTGCGTGTAGAGTGCGACAATCCGCGGGGTCTTACCATGGGGTTCCTGGCGACGGAGGAGCCAATGTGGGCAGCGACCACGGACGGGGTGACACCGAAAAAGGTAAGAGTTTTGTCCTTATGTTCGTGTGTTGATGATGGTGGCAAAAATTTGTCGAGGGTCTGCGGACGAGGTTGGCTGGAGATGGTGGGAGATTTAGGTGGTAATGAAGAGTATGGGGCTTGGGGGCGTGAGTGGGTGGTCGCGGCTTCAGCCGATGGTGGCCGTGGGGATGAGGATGATCCTTATGGAGATCGTGGTTGCCAGTTTTTGGGACGGCGGCCGCGGCCAGGGATGGCCGTGGCGATAGCGAGATTGGGGGTTAACGGAAGTGGTGGTGATGGTGATAGTGGTAATGGTTGTTTGGTGGTGATAGTTGTGGTCGTCGTTGATGGGAGTCGGAGAAGGAGGTGGTGGTGGTGTGGCCGTAATGGTGGTGATGATGAGGCGAGGACGAGAATAGCAGCGGGTTGAGGTGGTCGGAAGGCTGTGGAGATGGCAGCGAATTACCTAGGATTCCCACTTATGTAGTTTTCGTCGTCGTGTTCGGGGGTGTCGGACACGACGTAGATAACTGTAAAACTGCTGGAATAAGAACGTGTGGTCACAGACACGGTGCACAACTTTGGTAGGAAATTTTGGATTAAAAAATTTATGGAAGAGGAGCCGGGAGCCTCTCTTTATATAGGAAGTGGTGGCTCCAATTGGATATGGCTTAGGACTAGTTTAAATCAACAGTAGATATTTCATTATTTAATTTAAAACAAATTAAAATCATTTTTGGTCGAATCTCTCAAATCTAAAACTAGAAAATAACTTTTTAATTAAAAACAAAACTATTTAAATCTATCCAAATAAAATCAAAGATTCGATTTAATTCATAAAAACTAGTTTAAAATTTTCTTTTTATATCTTACAAAAATAATATAATAAAAATTTCAAAAAATATAAAGTAAATATATTCATGAATTAGATTCATGAACCTTGCAGACCAATATTTACAAATTATTGTTTTCTAGATTTACTATTATATAAATAAATAATATTTGTTTTTGGAAAATGTGGTGCAATGCCCTTTTTAAGCACTAAAAGTATTTATCCTATAATTACTTGAGAACTATACTCCTCTTATAGAAATAAAATCCATAATTAAAACATTTTCTAAAAATATGTACCTCGCACATATTCGCACTCAACGAGCAATTTCGAACGCAAACTTGCATGTGACGTACCAATACGAAAACAAAATCAATTAACAAAATTTATAAAAATAATCGTAGTAAAATGTAGGAAATTTTTAGGGGTTTTACACCCTTCAATGCCCCGACAAATAGGCTGGTGAGTAGGGCATCTTCTTTTGGGAGATGTCCCATTTGAGACTGAAAGTAGGTCAGATACCGGCGAGGAGAATCCTTTTCATCATATGGCATCAATATTTGTGGTTTATACTTAGGAGGGTAAACCACTTTGTTCCACTCGAAAGGGTAAGGTTGCGGGATTTCCATCTTCTGATGTTCGTGCCACTTATTTCATGCTTCAAAGCGCCCGCGTAGATCACTGATCATGTCAACCTGCTCTTCTATAGAACTGGGAGCCGGTGAGGACGGTAAGGTATGGAGCTCAATATTTGAAGGAGCCGACGTCCAAGGTGCAGTGTGATGATCTGCACCCGAAGATACCCGTTGAGGTTGTATACTTGATTCTACATTGGCCCCTGGATCGGGGACTGGTGAATACATGTGCCCTTGCTAAAAATTGAGATGCCAGAGCGGTCCGAATCTCAAATACCATTTGAGTCAAGGATTGCATGGTCCGACTCTTCTTCATCACCACCCCCAGCCATGTAGACTGGCATAACATGGGTGGAAGTGGATGGATCGGTTGAGGCTTCGCTTTTGACCTCACTTTCCTGCGAAAGGGCCTTCCCTTCTGAGGCCTCGTACTGGCTAACCCCAGCTACCTCGGGATCGGTTCTTTGGAGAATGTCCTCATCTTCAAGCGGAGGGTTGTCATGGATAGCAGTAGTTTGATCACTCCCAGCTGATGCTTCCACTGGAACCTTTTTCCTTGACCGGGTGCTCTCAAACACCCCTGAAGATAGGACCAACGTTTTGTTTTTCCTCGGCTGACTCTTGGACGATGCTGCTGAGGTCGAGGGATTGGTGGTTGTCTTTCTCCCTGATGAATGGGAGTTGGAGACAACATGGCAAGAAGCGACCTTGGGCTCTGACTCATCTTCAATTGGCACCTTCTTTCCGAGACGTCGTTGGATGGGTGCAACAGATTGCAGTCGCTGGAACACAGACTGCCTGGATGATAGAGTCATTGTTTTGCAACAACAGCAGTTGATGGTGACCATGGCACAAGTGTGCCCCACGAGGGGTGCATCGTACTTAATGGTCAGCTCTCCTGATCTGCATTTTTGAGTGATCACATTACGCAAAACATGAAAGAAGAGTTTCACTTTCATACCCCCTTCAGGCGCATAGCAAGGCCAAGTACCGAGGTGGTCATGTGAATGTTGCTCCCCCTGATCCAGTTCCAGCGCATGAGATACGCCCAGATCATTAGTGGGGAAGCAACATGTATTACGACTTGAACCCACTTTATGCGCACAACCCACGTGGGCGCATGGGTTCAAAGTCATAAGTTTTGCCGTACACGACTTGATTCCAAATGCAGAAGATGCACCCAAGCGAGATGGGGACTTTGAGAGTCGGCTCGTATCTGGTGCGAACACACCTAATTCGACTCTGTACAGTTTACCATCGGCAGCGTGCATGATTTTGAGTTCGCATCTCCGGTTCACTGTTGGAGTAGCACATTTGGGGCGCATGGCCTGTGCTGCCTTGGATTTCTTTGTATCATTCCGCGAAGGTGCATAGTACTCAGAATCTAACTCATCTTTGCCATGACAGTGAGTGATTCTTTCAAAGACATAGGCCCTCTCCTGCACGCCAGAGTTCATACACGGGAAGCTGGATGGGTCTTTGTTTCGTCGGCGCATCTTCTTCGCCTGGGAAAAGGACAGTTGGGGAATACAGTCAACATTGTGTTTCCTTGGCAAATGTGCTGCACTGGTGGGCGTATCTTGCTTGCTGAGAACGTCAGCAGGGAGGGTGGGCTACGGTGGCACGTCCCCTTCAGCGGTGGTGCTCGGCGCATCTTCTTTGCGCACCCAGACTTGGCGAGTCTTCTTCGACTTTGACAGCCGCTTCGAAGGACTTGCGCTGCCTTCAAAGATGAACTTCTCATACGTATGTTAATTGAGGCACACCATGAGTGTCATATGGGAGGAGCCAAGCTTCATGTCATTGGATTGTGATACAACTTTCTCGTCAGAAGAGAAAGAAGTCCTCAGCAGAGTCGCCAGCTTGTTTGCCATCGAAAATGCGACAAGGTTTTGTTGATTGATAAAACTTTGGTATTTCAATTACAAATAGAACGGTATACAATGTAGGACTTAGATGTAGTCCTAGGTACACTTTTGTTTTTATCGTGGAGCGAGTGGTAATGCGTTGACTCCGTTGACGATCTGACAACGATCTTGAATTCTCTGAAGTTCTAGGTTGCTCTGGTTGCTGGAGCATTTAGAGGAGAAGTTGATGTTATGTGTCTCTTCTTGTCTCCATATGTAGATATAATGATCTATCTATCTGTATCTAGATGAAGGAATGATCCTTCTATTTATAGGCAGCAGACTGGTCTGCTCATGCACATATATGTAGGATACACCTATACGTAGGAACGCCACATTGCTGATGCTGTGGGGTGCATGGACGATACGCCCTGAGTTGAAGCTGAATCTTGTTTGAACTGCATTATTGGAATACGGTGGAGCTAATATGTGGCAGTTACGAAGATTCGGTCGTTGCTGAGATCTTGGGTGATTAGCACCCATTCGTAGGCAGAACTGAGTCAAATAACATGTGGCGCATGTTCATGACTCAAAGATCTCGAATTTGGTGAAGGGTGATCTGGGAGGATGAGCCTAGGATCTGGCGCATGGGGCGACTTGGTCTCTGACTTTTAGAGGCCACGAACAAGTCAGGGCGCATGGCTTCTGAGGCGCATACAAAGATTCGAGTGCATGGCTGTAGAGGCACATGCAAAGACTCGGCTTCTGTCATTTGGGATCAGGAGTAAGTCGGGACGTATGGCTTTTGAGGCGCATACAGACTTCTAGGCGTATGGTTGTAGCAGCGCATGCGAATGATCGACCAGCCACGTGGCAAGGACAGTTGTAGCCAACAAAAGTAAGTAATGATGACGCTGATGTCTGCGGCTCTTCATTTTCTACAAAAAGCTGCCAACCGTTCAGCCTTCGGGGAACGTGCTGCCAACTCTGTCACATAGCATTAAATTCTTGATGGGTGACAAGTTGAAGTGGGTTCATCAGTTTGTGCCCCACTAGGCTCATGGTTCTATGTCCCATTGGCGCATCGGTATGGAGCGCATTATGCTGACGGTGCATCTGCCGCATGGCGTATCCTCATTAGCCCGTCTGTTGAGTTCTTTGAGGCAAAAATGACTGTTTTGACTTGGCTGAATATGAAGAGGCAGATTTATCGTCATTAATGCAAATTTATTGCACAAAATATGAGTAGACTGCCAAATGGCGCATGGGCGAGGGTTGCCCTGGCCTATAAATAGCTTTATGAAGCATTTGGCTTTCTCTCATGGAGACGAACTCGATCGGTCCCCTGCCTTGGCGAGTTGTTAATCTTCTCGTTTGTAAAAGCTTTGACGAAGAACTCCTTCCGAAGATGAAGATGTGTCGAGTTGGTTTATTCACCATCGGCCATGTTTTCGTACAAGCCTGTGGAAGTGCTTGTTGCTTCCAAATATCGGGATCGTCGTATTCCGACATAGGCTGAACGTGCCTGTTGCATCCAAAGATTGGGGTAGTCGTGTCCCAATTTTTGTTATGCTGGTAGAGCTACAGATCGGGGCTATCGTTCCCCGATTTTGTTAGGCTAGAAGAGCCACTCCTCCTGCTAGGATGCGCTCACGTTGACGAGAAGTGATTCGCTCTAACTATGCACAGGGATGCGCCTACGCTGAGATGCTGGAATGATGCGCTTGGCTGTAGCACTTGAGTGATGCGCATGGCTGTATGTTGAAGTGATTTGCCTGGCTGTAGCACTTCGAGTGTTGCGTCTGGCTGTAGCTTTTAGGATTTTCTTTCTCTTTGTAAAAGAATTCTCCTTTGTAAAAGAGTTTTTGACATGTAATAGACTTTCATATGAAATAAAAGCCCTATTTTTATGTCTCTACTTTTTTGTTTTGCCAAGTGTTTTGTTTCCTGGCGCATGTTGATTTTTGGCGCATGAGAGTTTAGGGCGCATAGGAGTTCTGGCCTTAGATGCGCCTGAAATTCCATACTTCTACAGTGTTCAATTATATTCTGCAATTTGTCCGCTGTTGTTTCAAATATTCTAGAATCTGTCCGCTGCTGCTTCAAATATCTATAATATGTTCCACTGCGTATGGTCTATCTTGTCTATTTTGTCATTGTGCAGGTCTTGGCCTTGTGCAAGCGCAACTTAGACTTGCACGGCATCATGCCCAAGCGAGGACGAACGGTCTCACAGAGTCTGAAGTGAGGATAAAAGGTCTCTGCGGGATCGGGGATCGGGGCATGACAGTACTGTAAAATTCTTAAAGAAATTTTAAGGTTGCAATAAGATTTTAAAAAAATTCAATTGAAGGATATTGAAATCATGATAGTATACATATGTAGGAAATCCAAGCCACAGAATGGTTGAACTGGTTGGAATCAAGATATATAATCTCTAAGGTAGTATAAGTTAGATCATGACTTTAAATATTAGCTACTCTCATTCTTAGGAAATCTTGACAGATAGTTTATACTTTAGAATGAGTTGGTGATCGTCATCTTCAGATTAATTGATCATTTGAAACCCAAATTCGCTCTCGTAACTCGAAGTATAGTTCACCATCGACTGGTTTGACCTGTTGGCAAAGGAAAAGGTCTATTTTATTGAATTAAGATCGGGATACCATCAGATCATATGCGAAAAGAGGATACTCCAAGGACAACATTCAGAGTTCGCGATGGCCAATACAAGATTGTTGATGCCATTTGGATTGACGAACCCGCCTGTTGTATAAATGTATTTGATGAACAAGGTGTTCCATTAATGACCATACTAGTTGTGGTATCTTTGATTATATTTTATCATAGGATAGAAACTATATTAGAAATATTTCTTAGTATGGTGACTATCTAAGGTATGTATGAGAACCCCTCTAATAGAAAGACTAATTAGAATATAGTGACATTATGTTTTATAGAAGTTTTAAGTTTGGTAGAAAAATCTTCTTAGTAGATTGATAGGCATTCCTATACCTGCCAAACAGATAGGGTGAATTAGAAGTTTACATATCCATAAAGATTTGTTATTTAATTACACTATAATTTATCCTGAATACTAGATATACGATTTTGGAGATTATGATGTTAATTTTGGTATTAGTTATAGTGCCTTAAGAAAATAGGACCCCCTTGTGGTAGATTTTAAGAAGTTTTGTTATGAATAGAATGGCTTGGTAAGCCTTGTACTTAAGACTGGACTTAAATAGAACCATTATTGTAGGAATTTTTATTTGGAGAAGATATGAATCCATGCTAATTTACATGACTGGATAAATAGCTAAGGTGGATAGAATTTCATAGATACTTCCCCAAGGCGTAAGTTAGAGTATAGTACAGTATGAAGCCTAACCTTAACAAGCAACCATAGAAGTATTAGACTAGATCATGCTATCTTTTGCCTAAGATAGGGCCTAGATTAAAGGTACTAGAGAAATTAGTATCCAACAATAGCGTCAGGATGATTTGGAAGGGTGTTAAATATAGTAAGAAGATCTAAGTAGAATAAACGATCATCTCTATACATGATAATACTAGCCTTGAAATGACCTATAGCAGGTCAGGACTAGAAGGATGACCTATAGGATTTGTAACCCTTTGGTAATATAGAGTTTGTTGGAGAAGGGATATATCGTCTTGCATCGCACCTATAATTAGAGGGAGTGCATGATGTGTTCCATATCTTACAGCTGAGGAGGTATGGGATTGATCCCAGTCATGCGGTCGATCCTTCTGGGATCACAGTGGAACCCAGTTTATAAAACGAAAAGCAGCAGGTCAGTATCTTGGATGCTAGTAAGAAGACCCTTAGAGGGCAGACGTTAGATTGGTTCAGATTGCATGGAAGGATCATTCACCAGGAGAATTTACTCAGGAGTAAGAAGATTCCATGTGGGAGCGATATCCCCATTTATTTGCGGATTCTGGTAAGTTTTGGCTTATTTAATCTTGTGTTATAGATTTTTGCACATTAGTGTTATTTTAATTTTGAGGATAAAATTTTCTAAGGTGGGTAGGTTGTAAGCCCCCTGATTTTTTTGATAATATTTTTAATTATTTTATATGTATATTTAATATAATTAAATTTTAAAGTCAATAATAAATATAGTAATACTTTACCGTAACTTTGATTTTTGAAGCACAATAATTATCAAATTCTCAAAACTAGTTCCATATTCATGTCCCATCCAAACATGGTTCCTTCTACTATATTTTTTATGTACAATTTTAGGGGTAAAATAGCCATTTTAGTCTCTACCGTAAATTTTGACTAGTTTTCCAAATAACAATTAAGGTCCAACTCTGATCCAAATCATTTGATCCAATATATGGTTTTCATCCATTTTAAGCCTACTACGTACTTGCCAATGATGTGTCTCTCAATTGAGTTCCCATGTGCTAATTATTTTTAGGCACATAAGACCTATATAGTGCAATTTCGGTGTTAGAGTCAATTAGAATTATTTTTGGGACTTAACCCTAGTCAACCCAACTTAGTTGGGACCATCCTAGGTTACAAACTCATAGTGGAATCATATTAGATTTATTTAATTCAAATTAAGTGCAGCCATGTGCCACAAATCCTTATATCATTGACTCAACCAATCAACTCATCCAAATATGGAAATCGACTAGACCCATCTTGTCATAGTTGGAGATTGGAGGCCCAAAATTCAACAAATCAATACAAACAAGAGCCATATAAACCCTAACATATAAAAACTTATATTCTCATATTTTAACCTTCAAAAATTGTAGCCCCTCTTCCCATCCATTGCAAAAAACCGAAACCCTCTCCTAGCTCAATTCAGCCGCAACACCTTGTGGCGTAACTGCAATTTCGACCCGTTTTCGACCTCCCATGATATTCCATAAATATTTGTTACGAAGCTAATGCCGTACTATCCAATTCTATCAACCCTACACACATTCATAATCTCTTCTAGTACACCAAAATAGTCCTACAAGTCATCCGAAGTCCAAAACCTAAGTCTAAATTCATTCCAACAGGAATGTTGTTTTACATCTAGGGTTTCGTACTTTTTGACCTCATCTTTTCATGAAATTAAAAATAATATAATATCTTTGTGTCTTTTTTTATGTTCAATTGGCCATCCACACAGTTCCAAACAGTTTAGTCGGGACGTCTGTTCTATTAAAAGGTGTTCAGAATAGACCAGTTCTATTGTGGACCAATTTTCATATACTTTTGGGCCACTTCGACCTTTCGTATATTTTCGATAAGAAACTATACTTCCTAAGCTTTCCAATGGAGAGAATTTACAACATTTTGTTTTCCTTTGCTATTTATTAAACATCTGGACATTTTACCGTAATATCGAAACACCAAAATCCATGAGTTCTACATGTCCAATTGATTTGAAACTTCGTATACCATTACCATAATTAATGTTGTGCATGTTTTGATACGAAAAACCTACTTTTACATAATTAATAGTATTTTCCTAGAATTAATGTTTACTAATAATTTGTCGTTTCGGGAGCCAAACCATGGAACAAGTCTATGTATATTGATGGAGAATCAATACAAGACTTGTATACATAATTTTCTATGAATAAAATATATTAATTATGATTACAAAATATTTATAAATATTTTCAAAATTAAAAGTGATATTTTTATGCTAATAATATATTACTTTTATAGGTAGATTTAATACTATATATGTTATATTAAGTAGAGAAGTCAATATGACTAGTTTTGGTGTAAATATATCATTCAGGTCTATATATGGTAAGTCCATATAGTAAGTTATTAGTGTATTATTAATAGTAGAATATATATACAGGTGTACGTGACAGAAATAGTGAGGACTTTGGAGTGGTCAGACAGACACGCTGGCAGAGGTTACAGGTAAGTGTACTTTGCCAATGTTTCAGTACCTTTATTCTTTCCTTTTATTGTTGCATATTTATTTCTCGTCCGTGATCATTGAGGACGTAGGCTTAGTTGATACTTAGCATCCAAATTGATTCGGGTGTCGATGTCAGTATATTTTTTTTTGAATGCAGTCGATGTCAGTATAATGATATCGAGTATCAATCCTAGGTATTACGATATATCATATTCTTGTTCACTGACACGATAGACCATAGGACATGGACACGATGGATGATGATGATATGATATGGAGTCTGACATGAGATATTCGTGGCTAGGGACTCTGTGGTAGCATATAGTACTAGCTCGTGTGATTTGTTACTAGCACCTGATTCATACACGACTTGACTGGATAATTTCAGAGCATGGGGAGGGGAGGACTCTACCGAAATATCTGGCCGTCTAGAATCGTGGTTATGCTTCCATGTTTAGGACTTGGTTATTTTACTCATGGTCATGGTCTCTGTAGTAGAGCTATGGCTTTGTTTACTCATTCGATCGGTATCACAATACGGTGCCATGGGTGATTCTTAGTATGGCTGGGCCTGGTATTAGGATTGTCCTCAAGTGCATATTTGTACTTAGATGGTTATGCTAGTTACCCTTCGTTTTATCAATATTTTCTTAACTATTATATTGATATATTTTTGTACCTTGTTTTGTCCCCTGAGGACTTGGTGATCTCTCCAGGTAGTTGGTCATGCAGAGATAGTCCGCTGATCATAGAGGTATTTTTTTATCTGGCTCTGATATTTTATCGTGCTTTTATAATTTTTGTTATTTTTATTATGCTATTTAGTCTTGTTTTATAAACCCATATCATTCTTTGAGTCTAATCAAACATATATGTTATTGGGCTGCAGACCATGGCGTATACTTTTCATTCTTAATGTTACTTGTCATGTGGATTGAGATAGTTATAGTTATAGTTGATTCATAGATAGAATTAGAACACCGAGATAGCCTATACGTATTCAAGCCAGGCTGGATTCCACTCGGTACATAGCTGGCATTTATATGATCCTTTAGTCCTACATATTTTAGGACTGGGGCGTTACAGCATGTACAGTCATCCAATTCAACCCTCAAAGTATAATATTAATACGACAAGATGAAATCTATACAAAGGTACAATTTTATCTCTGGAATAGTCTCTAAGTATTATGCAACATCCTTGTTGTAGTGTTCCGTCCCTACATCGTGCCCTATTTTTCGTCCATGAGGTGCACGAGAAAGAAACACTGTTACTATCGATTTAGTCAGAACCAATTGAATCAATTGAACGGGACCGATTGAATTAAGATCCTTTCCTCATTATGGAATGGTTTCTTCAAAATCAAGTCCCATATTTAGTGGGTTGCGCCTCGAGATTAGACTCTGCGGCTGAGTCAGTAGAAACCTCCCGTTGCTCTATTTTTCATGTCGTACTTGCTTTTTTGGCTTTGGATTTTCTGAATACGTTTTCGTAAATGTTTTTGATGGTTTTCATAGCTTGCGTTCTTCGAACATAGCATTTTATATAGAATTCATTGAATAAGATAGTGTTCTAATCAGTTGCTTATGCGATTTCAGGTGATCCTGTAGGCTCCATCTAGCATAGCCAACCGATCTCTCGTCTCATCAAACAATCGAAAGTGAGTGGCTGACCCTTCTTCCCTCGACCCTCTTTTATCCAATAAATCGGTAGCTACAATATGAATCAATAAACTATTGCATGAGTTCTCACGTACACTGACTATAAAACTGCTCCATTAAAGAACTGTTTGCTTACACCTACTATGCTTATATAGAAATATGCTAAGCAAAGATCGAATCTGAATGTTACAACGATACCATGAAACATGCCTTGAATAATTAGTTTATCTTAGCACGGTCATGAACAACTTGTGCACAAGGGCGATTGCTTCTTCGAATGATATCCTAGGGAAACAAGACCGATTCGGCCTAGAAAGAAACACGGATAGCTACGCTAGATGCATGCCACGGTAGACAGTGGCTTTCGACGGGGCTCATTACCTGCGCTGAAGGACTTATGTCTTATCAAGCTATATGTCCAGGATGGCTTGTCATGCCAATGACCTCCACAAATGCATTCTATTGTATTTCATCATTATTAATATGACAGAGAAGTACATGGTAAGTTTTGTACCTTTCAAATGATTTCATGAATTGATTAGAATGGCTAGAAAGTTTACCAAATATATGTATGCATGTTCACATAATTTTTTGAACCAAATAAGAGCATGGATATAATTAGCCATCCACCAGTACACATGTAATATACTGACCCTCGCTCTCCACAGGTGCTCCTGTAAACCCCCTAATTTATTAAATTAGTTAATGTTAGTTTTGTGTAAATTTTTGCTAAAATACATGTATGCATAATATTAGGAGTGTAGTGCATAGTATGGGTGTAAGTTTATATTATATATTTATATATATGTATATATGTATATATGTATGTGTTGATTTACTAAGGTGTATATATTTATATATACATATATGTGGGAATATATGTGCATATAAATATATCTAATTATTGAATTATTGAAAAGAGTTTTTAATTAGAAATAATAAATAAAATAGAATTTAGATATTTAAATAGAGTAATAATAGAAAAATAGAAAATAGATTTTTAAAAAAAGAATTTCTAAAAAAAAGAATTTCTAATAAATAAAAAGAAATGAAAAAGAAAAAGAAATGAAAAAGAATGAAAAAGAAATGAGAAAGGAAATGAAAAAGGAAAAGAATAAGAAAATAAAATAAAAATAAAAAATAAAAGCCACACCCACCCACTTAAGTGGGCGCCCCCCTCCCATCCCATGCTTGCTGCTGAAGCAGCAAGCTAACGCACCACCAACCCGTGGGCAAACCCCAATTGGGTTATTAGTAATACTGGTAGTATTAGGTTTTTCAACCAATTTGTTTTATATATAACCTCCTCCACAGACCTCAAAACCTTAGACTTCCAAAATAAAAATTATGGCAGAACATACCCTCTTCGCCTACAAGTTCGTTTCACCAGCGACGGAGTTGTGTGCGCGACGAACGGAGCATCGAAAGTCAGCCCTTCGTCATCCACGGGGCAGTTTTCCCACTCAAGGTACCCTACTTTCCGACGACGTAAATTTTTACTCGTAGCACCGATTTTCGATCCGTAAGATTTTCTGGAAAGTAGACTTGACCCTCTTCGAGATCCTCTAGGTGGATTTCGAAACAACCCATCGACTTGCTCGAAAAATCAAGACGAAGTTGAAGAAAAACCTGTTTCTGTAATACTAAAAACTGTTATAAAACAACAACTTGTCGGCCAATTTTCTTACTGTGCATTAGAGATTTGTAGGAACTAATTGAAAACAGTAAAAGACAATATAACCGAGATCGCAACGCATCTTCTGGATCGTCGTTTCGATTAACGTGTAAAAAATAAATTGATGTTGAAGTTGCAGGAAAACCTATGTTAA
Source organism: Iris pallida (assembly GCA_029216955.1). Classification (NCBI taxonomy): domain Eukaryota; kingdom Viridiplantae; phylum Streptophyta; class Magnoliopsida; order Asparagales; family Iridaceae; genus Iris; species Iris pallida. The sequence goes on from JANAVB010008599.1 coordinate 28,111,695, forward strand.
TTTATATAAAATTTCTGAAATTTTCTCGATACGGCGTGCGCCCCGACAAACCGGGCGACGTGGTCGCGCACTATATGCATCGAAAGGCGCGTATGGACGTTGCTGACGTGTGGGAACTGTCAGAACTCAGTTTTGTCGCGTGTGTGCGACGAAATCAGTCTGTATCCGTCAAGATACCCCTGTATCGCCAATTTGCAAACTTGACCCTAACTTCGTGTGCAGTCGTCATATCGAGACGAAACTCGCGCCAACAGGTCCGAATCGAAATTTTGGTCCTGTGTGCCAAGTTTGGTTCGATTCTGAGAAAGGTTGACTGGAATCCCTTTTTGGCGGGCCCGCGACCCACTCAAACGGGCGATTTTGTACGCGGCTGATCGGAATCCAAAACTGGACATACCGTTGAGTTCCTCTCCTCAAACTGAATTCGAAGACATATAGTTTGACGACCTTAGAGACCATAGACTTTGGCACACATTTCGGTACAATGCGAGTCCAACGGCGGACATCGTTTTGACCCAAAATTATGATTTTGCCCCTGTTCCAGAATTAGATTTTTGGACAGGCATTTCTAGGAAAATCTTATACATCGAGTATGTTTTTGATGTTTGTTTCAGCGTCCGGAGTTGTTTGGAGATTGTGACGTTTCTTGGCTGACATTGTTATTTTCTGGACTTGCCACTTTATACCATCAGGCAAGATACCTTGCCACCTTACTCTGTGATTTACATATTCTTATTTTCAGTTGTTATTTTCAGTATTTCATATTTTTTATTATAAAATTGTGCGTCCAAGTCACAATTGGGTGCAAGCGACTCTATCGGTCACTTTTTTGCTTTTATTTATCTCTCTCGCATCGACTTAGCCTGGTGACCACCCATTGTTGATGAGGTATTGTATATCTCATACGGCCTTGATACTTACTTTACCACATATTATGAGTCACATATAGGACACGTACTCGCGTAGTCGGCCGGCCACCGATACATATGAGGCGTGCGACGGTTAGGAGTAACTGCCAATAGAATTGCATGCTAATGGACTTGGCAGTTACTAGATGGTCATATGAGTCATGGATGTGGCTCCATTAGGCATTGGGAGGGAAGAACAGTTCCTTGATGTATGGGCCACATTTACATACTGCTATTGTACCTGAAGCTCCGTTGGAGACGCAGGTTCACCCTATTGTACTGATTCCCTCTGACGTTCAGGGAACGTTATGGATGTTTTCTTACTGATTCCCTCTGACATTCGCCAAACGTTATGGACGGATTGTACTGATTCCCGATGAGAGGGACGATGCCACTGCTATACAGCCCGAGTGCCCATATGTAGAGGATTGTTTTTTATTGCATATTCACTATAGTACGATTAGGTACCCTATTGCATGCATCCCTTCTTCTTATTATATTATCGCAGTTTATATGGCATGGTGTTTTCTTGTATCTTGCTACGTCCCTCTGAGGACCTGGTTATCTCTCCAGGATTAGACGACTTCCCGCAGGAGTACGGAGCAGCGTTGGATCCATCTTTTGTGGGCGACGAGCCATTTCCCTTTGACATTTAGCTCTATTCTTATCTTAGAAGATTATTGAGACTATGTAGTGGACATCTTATGTTCTTTCATTTACTTTCTATTTGTGGAGGTTGGACTCCGATCATTGTGAGTATTTTTCATAGTTGTTTGGAGTGGGTATGTCCACCCGGCTATCTTTTGATGCATTATTTATTGGACTCTCGTTTCTTCTGTGTCGAGCTGTGATGAGATTAGATACTTATATTCTGGCCTGTGATTTTATTATATATATACAGCTTATGTACGTATATGAGGATTTCATATATTGGAGTATTCTTCGTATATGTGCAGCTGGCATGTTGCGTACTTGGTCCTATGTATTTTGGGACTGGGGCGTTACAGCTCCAAACTAGGATAGCATGCTAAGAAATTCAAGGCGACGCTAAGAACATTTTGAAGCCTTACTAGCGTATAAAGACAAATCTACAACACTTTGAAGACTCTGAGCAAGACTGCACCATGTCGCATCAACTTTCGTCGATCCCAGGTCTAAGAGAGTGATTTTTTTTCTTTGTATAAAGGAATGTAAATTTATGGAACGACTATCTCATCTGAGTCCGTTTGTAAGCCCTTGCGGCCTCTTTTCTAATTAAGTCTTGTAAGAAGTTTATTATCAATGAAAGATAAAGTTTTCTTCTATATAAATGTGTTCAATTACTTTGCGTACTCTCCTAAATATTGTGTTTTGGATAACCTTATGTAACTGCCTTATACGGGTTCAACTTAGGCTCGTACGACATCACGTCCGGGGGACAACTATCAATTCTACCAAATCGGGGCGTGACGTAATGGTATCAGAGCCAGGTTTCGATCTTGGGACCTGTTGGTCATTGTCCCACCATACGTCCTTTGGAACTGATGTTGCGGTGGTGAATGAAGTGAGTCTATAATATTTTTTGACACTAAGGCTGCAGAGACAGAATCATCTGTATTGGGGGTAAACATGTGATGATGGTAGATCAAGGGGTTTTCGGTCGCTCGTGTCTCGAATTAGCGCCTTAAGCTTCAAAGGGTCCGCATGATCTACGAAGTGTCAGCACAAGATTTGAAGAGACGATTACGGGGATCGAGGCTGGCACGACAGTCGAGGTGATCAGCGGCCTCGATTGGGGCAACGATAACCGTATCTAAGCAGTAATAAAGACGTCGACGAGGTTGTGTCGAACAACAACGTGGTAGCGGAGCCACGGTCGTCTGGCGGTGGCAAACGGTTATTGCGATGATCAGAAGCTTCCAGAAGAAAAAAAGATAGAAAAAGAGACTGACGGCGAAGCAGTCTTCAGGGTTCGGATCTGGCAAAGTCGGATGAAGCGGCAGGTATCGACCATGGTGAGCGACATCTCGACGAATGGCGGTGGTACAATGGAGAGCAGATCTGGATTCTGGGGACTGTCGGCGAGTCCCAACGATGATCGGCGGACTTTAAAACAAGACGAAGGAGAAACAAGGAGGAGAACAGATGCGGTTGTTGCTCACAGTCGGCAATCTCATGGCAGAGCGGCGGTGCTACTACGGTGGTCGGCGAGACGGAGATCCGGCGACGAAAATGGTGGTCAGCAACTCTCCGGCCATGGCGGTGAGCTCCGACGAGGCTTACGGTAGCGTGCGACGACGATCGATAGTGGAGAACAATGAAGTGGTAGAGTGCCAGTAAGAACAGTATCGTGTCAGAAATTAAATGCATAATAAAATAACTAAAAAAATCCCCAATATTTATATTAAACTAATAGTGTGTTCTCCAAGTCAGCCTTAGTGGCAACCTATGTAATTTGTAATAGATCTCACTAGTGAAAAATACAAACTAAACTGCTAACTAACTAACTAACTGCTAACTAATCACATTAAATTAACTACTAAATATTATTAATCCAGAATTAACTAAAAACTGTAATAAGCCCTTACTTAGAAATTGTAAGCTAAAGTCCACGATCCAAAGCCCAAGGCATGGTAGGCTTTAAATAGAAACTGACTAGTTTAAAATAAATCTAGCCCATTATAATAATTAATCATTAGCCAATAATATTAGTAATTAATAAATAATAATTAAATAAAAATAAAAATAGAATTAGTTATTTAAAATTAGAGTTTATAAGAAAAGCAAAATTGTACTCTTCCAAATAGAATTTTAGGAAAAATACATTAAAAAATTCATAAAATTGATTTTAGGGAGTTACAATTAATGTTAATTAGTTATTATTATTATTTATTAGAGTTCGTGAGACCATGATTACAGAGGTTAAAGCTGAACCAATACTTTATTCCTTCGCGGCGATTCCAGGCAAGATTCTGTGTCACTGTGATCTTATTTCATTTTTTCTATACATGAATGTGTTGTTGTGTGTTAGGATTAGATGTGTTAGGAGAGCATCCAAGTGTGCACTTGGATGTCGTCGATGATGCCATCAATGACATATAGTAGGTGTGTATGTGACTTAGCGTGCTAGTAGACTTCCTCATATTGAAGTTGTTTTTAAATGACTTCTATGACTGGTTATGTATTATTACACAACACTGTGAGTGAGATACATTGTGTTGGCATGTGCTTACGCATTCGGCTAGCTACCGGTGCGAGCGGTTCGTGTGTCAATTTATATAGAGTTAGTGCGAGTCTAGCTAGTGACTTGCATTAAGATATGTATTATTCGAGTCATGGATATGACTGGTGCAAGACATGGGCGGAAAAGACTATTAGTAGGCTTATGAGATAGCCACCTTTAGCCTCATACTTTTTCGGTTATGGGTTCATAGTTTTTCGGTTATGGGTGTATTACTAGAGTATGTATCCGACAGCGGCCGCTGACCGCACGTCAGAACACGGTCAGGAGGTATGCTAATATATACATAAGCCTCTAGCATATGCTACACTTTATTCCGTCACCTACTCATACGTACCAAAGTAGTGTTCAACATGCATACACTTAGATGGCTAGTCTTCCTTATCAGTAATATTCATGTTCATTTATATTACTTTATTGTTCATATTTTGGTTGGTTGTTGTATCTTGTTAGATCCCTCGGAGGACCTGATGACCTCTCTATGTGTTAGTTGGACTTCCGGCATAAAGTTTTCGTAATGTGTTCTGCAGGATTCAGATACTGCTGGCAGTATTTTTTATTATCACTGTCACGTCCTTTGTACTATTTATTTCTGTCTTTGCTGTCATAGTCTAGCTTTACTGGACCTCTATTATTCTTCGGGTCTATCCCAAACATATATGTTGATGAGCTGCAGACCATGACACATATTATTTATTCTTAATTTTGTTCATTATTGTGGATTGAGACATAGTTGAGATATAGACATGCTAGTTTACTTTAAAGTGTACTAAGATTAGGATAAGTCCATTAAATTGGGAATATTTACTCTAGCCGTACAGCTGACATGCTCATGTCTTGGGTTCCTATATATTTTGAAACTGGGGCGTGACACCATACACTCTAGGTGAGTCCTTTAAAGAGTCATGGCATGAAGCCTTTCGCTTTCTTGCGGTGCTACGTAGCTATGACATGATCCAAAGCTAAGGTTGCACCTCATCGAGGTATCATCCCATTGTACGTAGCATGAGTTCCCAATCTCTTTCTAGTGTCATACTACCCATCATGAAGCCTTGTGCTTCCTTGTGGTGTTATGCCACTACAACAATGCTTGCGTAGCCAAGGCTTTACCCTCCCTAGGTACCTCTTGGTGGTGTCATACCATTGTTACATGAGGTCATCGGACTCTTTGTAGTGCTGTTGACCACTCTTTATTCTACAACATTAGACTACATGTCTATGTGTGGTGCTACACCTGTGACATGGCCCGAAGCCGAGGGTTTACCCTTTCAAGGTACCTTCTGGTGGTGTCACTCCATAGTAGCATAGAGGACTATGCCCTTTTGTAATGCTATGCTACCCGTGATTCCTGTAAAGTATGTCGGACATTCATAATATCAGAGAACTCATTACGGTATCTAAGCCATCTTCCTACGAGACTTGTTCTACACAAAAAATAAAAAGTAGACAACAGTGGTAATAGATCCGTAACCCCTCAATGTCTCAAAAGACTACCCACTGTTCCTGATATTCTTCCAATCAATGGTCCTCCTTTGAACCAAAAGCTAGATGTCTAATAGATTTATCTATGAACTAATAACATAAAACTTTATGGTAGGATCACATGGTAGGATCACAAAGACACAATATAATAATGTCTTCAAGCATATTTTTTTTGCTGTGTCCTCGACCAGCTGGCACTTGAGACCTTTGGTGAATAGATCTGCCAGATTATTCTGACTCTTGAATATCAACCACAACAATGATTTCTCTTTTAATTAGATCATTCATTGCCATGTGCCTCAGTTGCATAACCCTCTTTCTATAATTAAAGAGATCATTTAATGCAACCTCTGCAGTAACCTGGTTATCGCAGTATATCGGTACTACTAGAATTTACGCACCAACTAATAGAAGATTATACATGAGCTTTCAAAGCCACTCGCTTCATCTGCTGTAGCCGCCAATGCATGGAACTCATATTCCATAGAAGAATGAGAGAGCATAGTTTGCTTGTTTGACTTTCACGATATAGCAGCTTCACCCATAGAGAAGACATATCAACTTGTGGATCTTTCGCTTTCTGCTTCTGAGCAGCAACTTGCATCACTGAAGCCTTCTACTAATGTCGGATAGCCGCTATAGTATAATGCATACTTTTGAGTCCTCTTGAGATATCTCAGCACTCTCTTCACAGCTTTCCAGTGCTCCACACATGGATTGCTCATGCATTGACTCAGTATCGCTACGACAAAAGTTATGTCAGGCCTTGTGGCAGTAGCTGCATACATCAAACTCTTGATGACGTTTGAGTACTCCAGCCGCCTGACGCTTAACTTTGGATTTGACTTCAGCTTCTTATCATACCTATACGGTGTATCGATCCCTGGAAGATCCTGATACCCATAGCATATGAGCATCTTCTCTATGTAATAAGATTGTGACAGAGCCACTCAAGTGTCCATATGGATAATCTTTATCCAAGGATAACATCAGCTTTTTCTAAGTCCTTCATGTTAAACTTAGATGAGAAAAACTTCTTTGTCTCAGTAACACATGCCAAATCTGTACCCAAGATCAACATGTCGTCTATGTACAGAAAAATGATAACTTCTCTTCCGTCAGCAAATTTTGCGTACACACTATAGAAGCATAAATAAATTTCATGGACCAAGTCAAAAGAATTTGAGAGCTTTATGCAAGGCTAAATGAGTCAAATTCAAGCTTTACGCAGAGATCAAACAGAGTTTACGTGAGCTACTTTATGCAAGAGCCATCTTCAGCTTTTACGCAAGAGACAAGCTGTCCAGACTGTATTTAATGCGCGTGATATCGCTCTGACAGAATGATTTTCTGACAACACATTGCACAAAAACTGAGAAGATTTCTTCACCAAACCCAACGCTTGTCGTTTAATGTGCAGATAGGCTACTTTACGCTCAAGAAGACTGCTTCCTTTACGCATGAAAGCTATTCGAGCTTTTACGCTCAAAGCTTTTGTGTACGTAAAGTTTATTTGAGCTAATTATACGCTCAAGGCTACTTTTTAGCCACTTTACGCAGGAAGTCTATTTTTGGATTATTTTACGCCCAGTCTGCTACTTTACGTAGGAAGTTTGTTTTGGGTTATTTTTACGCCCAATCTTTTCTGGCTATGTGAGAACGTGGTCTGCATACGTGGCTTTCATGCCACACTTATCGAGGAACGTGTGTACATACTCTCCCCATATTGATTGAAGTTGTGGGACACGTCTCATCATGCGTAGAGATCAAAGCTCTACATGGGACACGTGTCATCACGCGTAAAGGTTGATTTTCAATCTTGGGTGGCAGTTATTTGCGTAGAGACCCAATTTTGTTGCTTTTTACGCACAGAGGGTCTAGTCTATAAATAGACTTATTTTTAACAAAAGACATCATCAACAGAGAGATACAGAGAAGGAGATTCTGAGAAAACTCACACTTTCAGAGTGATATTTCCTAGAAGCATTTCTTCAACTTTTTCTCAAGAACAGGGTGAAGCAAAGCAGGAAAGCATTCGACTGTGCCATCAGTGCCGTTGTATTGATACCTTTCTGGTGACTTAGTTCTTCCGATTGTTCATCTTCCTCAAGTAGTTCTCTTCATCATCATCGTGTGGTCCAAGGAACAAAGTGATCGCTCTCAGATCAGACTTTACAACAATATTCTCCAGAATATACTTGTACTTTTGTACTTTTTTTTGTTTTCTTTCAAAAGCCAATTTTAGGCATTTTGTTAAGTGAAACAAAATGGCGACTCTGCTGAGGACGACTTTCTCCTCTGACGAGAAGGCAATTTCTCAATACGATGATGTGTCGATTGGATCGACAAAGAAGACTCTGGTCGTACAATTCGACCAGACTGATTACGAAGAAATGCTCCGCACTGGGGGTAGTGCTCGCTACTCTAATGTGCAAAAATCACGAAAGGTGAGAAAAGTTTAGATTCCTAAATCCAATATATCTTCTGATCTTTCTGCTGTCTCTAAAGGCAAGGGAATTCTTCCCACTCCTGTTGTAGGGGCTCCCGTCTGTGATGAGGCAGTTCCTACTCCAGTGTTGCGCCCTGTGCGTAAAAATCAGTCTCCCGTTTGTGACGTGGTAGACACCCAACTCTTATGCCCTGCACGTAAAAATCAGTCTTCCATCTGTGACGTGGTAGACACTCAAGTCTTGCGCTCTACGCGTAAGGGTAAATCTCCCGTCTGTGACGTAGCAGATGTCCATGTTTTATGCTCTACGCGTAAAGCTAAATCTCCTGTCGGTGACATGGTAGATAACGTTCACAATGATGCTTTTGCATCTAAAGTGAATTTGCCTACACGCATGCAGCGTAGAAACAAGACTTCCATTGTTGGTAAAACTTCTGTTTCTCACCAACAACCCTTCTATACTGCTTTACGCAGAGTACCAAATCTTCAGATTACGCGTAATACTGATGGAGTTCTTTGTGCAAAAAAATTTCAAGATTTACGCACACAACTCCAAGCGCGTAAAAACATACAATTTGGTTCTGCTAATGAAGCCAGTAATCTTCTTTATACGCAAGGGACTAAACATTTCCCTGTTCCAAATGTAATAAAGAGGACAACTCCTTCTACTCCTTCTGATTTACGCGAGTTACTTGTACAAAAGCATAAAAACAGAAAATCTTCTGTGACACTCCCCCAAGAAAATCATCATTGTGAGTGTCACCAGATTGTAATCAAATGTTGCTGTTCAGCTTCTAAACGGTCAGTTTTTGATCGATTAAGCTACAATGTGCCGCAGCAACAGATTGATGACCAAGAACATGAGTTGGCCTATGCTTCAGTCAACATGGCATCTCATATCAATAGAGGACGACGTCTAAAATGCAATTCGTCCCGGACTCCAAGTCAACAACAGTTCAACCGACTCCTGGACACTTTTGAAGGGGTATATCAACATACTCGTTCAAAAAGTTAAAGATCATTGCAATCTTCAGATTCAGAAGCTGGGGGTACTCAGTCCTTGGAGTCAGAAACTGATAGTGAGGATTCCTATCTCTACACCAATCCCTCCATATGCTCAAGAGAAGTTGAATGCTATGCTATTGGAGATGAACCGGAGACGTCTACTTCTAATACTGAACAACGTCTGTCTGCGGTCGAACAATCAATAAAGGACATGCTTGCTATGATACAAAATATGTATCAGATTATAACTACTCAGCAAACAGTCCAACCGGCAGTGATAACACCAGTAACTGCCCCAACTCAAGATATTCAAAGGGTTGACATACCTTTGAACAATCTTAATCAAGAGCCTGATGTTAATCAGAACTCTGCATCTCCTGATCCTTTTATTCCAGAGGATGTATCACCTCCGGTGGGGGTTCCAGTACATCCAACTACTATTCAATCAAATGTGCTTCCTCAAACTAGTGAAGCTATTCAAGCAGTACGTGAGCTAAAAGCACAGTTTGAGTTTCTTAAGCACAAGGATCAACTCCAGAGGTTAGGGATCAAGCAACCTTATCCTCCTCATTGGAATGATGTGCCCTTTCCTCCAAAGTTCAAGCCACAATCCATGGTGTTATTTGACGAAAAGGCATCTCCTAGTCAATATATCAATTACTTTGATATTATGACTATGCATCTGCAAAAGAATGATGCTCTTCTCACCCGAGTTTTCATTGGGTGTTTGACGGGTTCTGCATACGACTGGTATCGCAGTCTGCCCGATAATTGTATATCGTCTTTTGACGAATTCAAAGCAATGTTTCTCTCCCGTTTCTATGAAGGCGGCATGGACATGAATATGTCTTCCTTAATAGAGATTAAACAGAAAGAGAAAGAGGATACTCGGATGTTTATTGAACGTTTCCGACAGGCTACCTTGAAAATGCCTTATGGTATGCCAGATTCAACATTAATTGATACGTGCAAAATGAATCTGCGACCAACCATTACTATTTTACAGGCTCTCAATTCACAGATTGGGCCTCGTTTATTATAGCAGCAGTTTCAGCCGACACCAATGGTAGGTTGGCTCGTGAACATGGGATGGTCTTCGCCTCAGAAGACAAAGGGAAGAAAACCTCTTCATGTAACAATTTCGACAATCGCAATGGGAAAGGAAAGGAAACCTTAGTGGTAAACCTTTCAAAACCCAAAACAACGCCAAGTAATTCGGAGACTTCTAAGCCAAAAGAAGAGTACTCTTTTGATGACAGTGATATCCCAGGGATATTCTAATATCTGGTGAAGAGTGGCAAACTTCAGATTCCGGAGCCAAAAAGACCTAATGAGGTGAATCTGACTGATAATCCCAAGTATTGTATCTATCATAGATACATAAATCATCCTACCAAGGCTTGCTATGTCTTGAAGAAAAAAATCCAAGAGTTGATAAATGCTAATGCCATCGCTTTAACCAATGATGAGCATACAGTCACAACCAATATAATTTCTCTTCAATTTGGAGGTTTTCCTCCACAGCAAATTCCAGATAGGATTGTCCCAATTCCAAAGGCGACGATGAAGATTGTGAATATTCCGCCTGCTATAGAACAAAATGAAGGACTATTGCCTCTTACATTAAAAATGGTGAAATCATGTGGGTACACCCTGACTTAGTACCTGAAATGGAGAATGAAAGTAAAACTTCAAAATCTAATAAAGGTAGAAAAGTCAAAACCTGCAATATGATTTCTCATGTTGTTACCCCAGACCATGATGATTTGGATCATCTATGGAATGGCATTCCTTTGGAGGATAGACTAAGGGGTTTGAATATATGCCCTCCAAGTTTGGCTCCTCCTACCAAACTCAAACTTACTCATCGGCAATGGTTAGCAATGAATAGTATCCTTTTGTATAGGACACAACAAGTTTTTGCTGTCTATGAGAAAGCTCCTGTAGGGATTTTACCTCTATCCCAAAAGCCCCTACTTTTGTGACTACAGAGGTCTCTGTTCCTTCTTCCTCTATTGGATCATCCGTCGGAAGTCCTCTATCCACTCACATGTACAGTCAACAATCAGTCCATCTCATGAAAAAGATGGGCTATGACTTTCAAAAAGCGGAAGGCTTGAATTATGATAAAGGAATGCGACTTCCTTTATAAATTCAAGGTCAAAAATCTACCGTCGGATTGGGATTTGAGGTCCCTCACAAAAATCCTCACAAGAAGAAGACTAAGGGAAAGAAGACTAAATCCTGTAATATGGTACTTCATTCTCCTGAGTCTGAAGAAAAAACTTTTGCTGGTGCGAGATCTAGTAAAGAGTACCACAAAGATTATGATAGAACTTCAAAAGAAGCAGAGGACGTTGCTGAAACACTTCCAGCTCAGCCATCTCCTGTTCCTATTGAGGCAAAACCTTCTAAACCATCTATGGTTGAGAAAGGGAAACAGAAAGCAGTACGCTTTGACATCCCGCTGAAATCTGCTTCAAATCAAGGGGCTGTGATGAAACCCTACAAGTTCGATATTCTAGCCCAATTAGCTAATACACCGGCTAGACTTTCTATCTTTGAGTTGCTTCGTCTTTCTAAAGAAAGTCGAGAAACTTTAAGCGAAGCTTTGCTACAAGCAGATTCTTGCTTAGCTCAACTCAAAAGTCCTGACAATATACCCATTTCGTGTCCTCAATGTCATAGTATGATGGAATCAATTCCTAACATTACCTACACACAAGAAGATATGCTGTTGAAGCATAATAGACACGACAGGCCTCTGTGTTATACATGGTATATTGACTCTACTGAAATTGATAGGATATACATCGATCCTGGGTCTTCCATTAGCATTATTCTACAAAGTATGCTAAGACCTTTAAGGATTCCTACTAGTGAGTTGACATACACTAGTACAACAATTGTTGGTTTCAACTCTGGAAAGAGTAAACCATTGGAAAAAATTCGTCTGAAGATTCAAATTAGTGATCTTCGAACCATGGCTACTTTCTATGTCATCAACTCAGACGTGACTTACAACATCCTCCTTGGAAGACCATGGATACATTAGCACAACATTGTTCCTTCAACTCTATATCAGTGCTTCAAATATATGGATTCTCAGGGGATTGTAAAGACTGAATTTGCAGATCTCAATCCGTTCAATGGTGTCGAAGCTTATTTCTCTGATTCGATACTCTATACACAGGAGCATATAAAGGAGATCTCAGATATAGCCGAAGATCGATCGCCTCCAGAAGTGCAATCACCTTCAGAAGACCAATCGCCTTCGGAAGATTAATCTTTGAAGATTAAGGTCAAAGGTCGAATTCAACCCCAACCTGTCAATGATAAACCTTTGATGATTAAGGTTAAAGGAAGAACTCAAGCTTCGTCTGAGGAATCTGTGAGAATTCCAGTCAAGAGCCAAGTTCAACCTCTTATGATCAAGGTTAAAGGACGTACTTCTCGTACAACTGATCCAGAACCATTGGTCATCAACCTAGGCAAATCTACGCCGAAGACGGATGCTAGTCCGTTAATGATTGATCCAAAGCGTAGTAGTCAATATATAAATGATGTAAATATTGATCATTCTGTACTTTCTCATATTAATGAAGATTTCCTTTTGGAGTATATGGCCGTCAAATTTATTGAAAGAATGACTTTATCTGCTGATAATCAAAGTCATCAACATAAAACTGACATAAATACAAAAGAAACCTTATATATTAATCATAAAGAGAATTCTTTTCCTTCTTATGTCGATATTGGACCCTATGCTCAAAGGTTCCTAACATCTTCTCCTTATCTTCTACCTGTAACCTCATTATCATAAGCTTGTGTAACTTATAGACGCCATGAAGAATCTTATTTTGTAGTTCCGTCTAATAAGAAAAACAAGCATCAAATTATGTTTGGGTTGGCTAAAAATATTCCTGTTATCCAGACAGATATTCTCGAAGAGAAGGATAAGGGAAAAATCAGAATTGACAGATATAGTCAACAATCTCTTAAGATTATCCAGAATATGGGATACGATCTAAAAACCATGTTAGGTCTCAATCAGGGTAAAGGTAGACGAATACCATTATGTGGTGATCCATTTTATCAACGAACCCGTCATGGTTTGGGATACGATACATCCCACATGTTTCATGAAGATATACAAGAAGAGTTTTCTTCCAGTTCTTCACAATCCTCAGATTCTGAAGAAATCTAGTTTATTGAATCTGATATACCCCACATGTCTAATGATGATATGGAAGAAGAATTTTTTTTCCAGTTTTTATAATCCTCAGATTCTGGCGGGGTCCAGTATGTCGAATCTGAACATACCTTTTCAGTTAATATGGTTCAAACCGAGGATGAGTCTGAACTATTTGAAAATGCCTTGGGCCCAACAAATGGATACTCAGTGGGAGCTTAGATTTGAACAACGACAGCCACCTACAGAAGATAAAATTATCCAGATTGACGTTGGAGACGAAACTACGTCGAAGCCCATATTTATCAGTAAAAACCTTTCTGATGATGAAAAAGAAAAGTTGATAAAGCTGATAAAAGAATATATTGACATCTTTGCATGGAGCTATGAGGATATGCCAGGTCTAGATCCTAAAATAGCTACCCACAAGCTCAATATTCTTCCTAATGCCAAGCCTATAAAACAACAGCAGCAGCATTTTCGACCAGATATAATGGATGCAATTGAAGCAGAAGTCAAAAAGCTGATTACATGTGGCTTTTTTCGTGAAGAACAACACTCAGATTGGGTTGCCAATATTATTCATGTTATGAAGAAGAATGGAAAAGTCCGAGTCTGTATAGATTTTCGAGATCTTAACGCAGCTTATCCAAAAGACGAATTTCCACTTTCGATCACTGATGTTATGATAGACAATACATGTGGTTTTGAACGCATGTCTTTCATGGACGGATTCTCAGGATACAATCAGATTAAGATGCATCCAGGAGATAAAAAACATACCACTTTCCGTACACCCCTTGGAGTTTATTGCTATACGGTTATGCCTTTTGGCCTAAAAAATGTAAAACCCCTATTTTTATATTATTTTTAATTATTTTATTAGACTTAAAAATGAATTTGTACAATTTATGGTTTTATTTATTTTTTAAAATGACCTTAGCCATTGTTGAATTTTGGAACACAAGACTACCATGAATTTTGGCACGGAAGATGTAGCAGTGTGCCTTGACTAGTGTACTAGTCATGCCGGGGAAAGCCTAGCCATAGTGATGTCCAAACTAGGAAAACCCAGGCCAAGTTGTGAATGGACTTTTTTAAATTATTTTAATTAAATATTATTTTATATATTATTTTTTTAGATGACCCGGTTTGTCCAATTCAGTCCGAACTGGGCTCGAACCAAATTTAAGCCCATGTGAGCATGTGGGGTGACTAAGGCGGCCATATAGGAATATTTTGTGTATGTACAAATATTTCTAAATTATTTTTAGAACTTGTTGAATATTATTGACTTTGGGTACAAAAATCTATATTTTATTAATAAAATAATATTTTACAAAATTTTACAATTTCTGGACCCGAATGAAGGTGTGTGGTATAAATTCACCAAAACCACAATAGGACTATTTTGGTTATTTTTATATTTTTAAAGTTATGTTATGGTGATTAAATAAACATATTTAACCCATTAGATATTATTATTATTATTTAGTTGATTTTAATGTCAAATGAATTTAAATATATATGTATTTGTTTTTAAGTTGATTTCATATATAATAGATGATATTAAAATTTCTTTTTGATTTTGTAGAAAATTGATTGGGCTCATTTGGATATATATATATATCTTTATATATATATATATATAGATAACTATATTTGATAAGAATTATTTTAAAAAAAAAAAAAAGAGGTTAATGGGTGGTCGGCCCCACCCGACCACCCAAGCATTTTGTAGCGCCACAGTAGCCATATGAGCAAACCCCCACCCTTTTGTTCACAACAGAAGCTTGTGCGCCCCCCTCCCATTATAAGCAGCAAGCAGCTGCATTAATAAAGGGGCCGACCCCTTCATTAGTTACTCATGGCCGAACCCACACATATATATATAGTTATACATATGTTATAGAACCCTAACCCAATCCTTCTTCCTCCTCTCTCCTCCGCTCACCCTCGGCCAACTCCTCCCCTTCGTGAGCACAGCAACACCCCGCAACAACGACGACGACAAAAACAACGACAACAACAACAGATTCCCACTTTAAGGTATCCCTCTTCCTCGATCAATTTTTCTGTCAATTCTACTCCGATTTTTGATCCGTAAATTCGTGTAGAAAGTCCACATGACCCTCTTCGAGATCCCCACGGTGGATTTCGACATGACCATCCAACTTGCTCGAAAAATCGAGACGAAGTTGGAGAAAAACTACTTTTCTGGAATATTAAAAACTGTTTTGAAACATCACCTTGTCGGCCACTTTTCTCGCTGTCCATTAAACTTTCATAAAAACTATTTGAAGACAGTCAAAGACAACCTAACCGAGATTGTAACGCACCTTCTGGATTCACTTTTTATCTAGTGTGTAAAAATTTACACGTTGTTAAAGTTTTTCGAAAAATTGTAAATTCTGTTTTCAAAAAAGTGGAAAAACACCCGATACGGCGTGCGCCCTGACAAACCGGGCGACGTGGTCGCGCACTATACGCATATAAAGGTGCGTATGGATGTTGTCGACATGTGGGAACTGACGAAACCCGATTTTGTTGCATGTGCGCGACGAAATCAGTGCGTATCCGTCGAGATATCCCATATCGACCCTTTGCAAATTAAGTCACAACTTTGTGCACACTCATCCAATCGCGACGAAACTTGCGCCATTGGACTCGAAATATTTTTCTGGTCTTGTATGCCAAGTTTGATCCGATTCTGAGACCGTTGACTGGGACACCATTTTGGCGGGCCCACAATCCCACTCAACGGGCGATTTTGTGCACGGCTCCTCGGAATCCAAAATTGGACATATCGTTGAGTTCGTCTCGAAAAAACAAATTCATAGACATATAGTTTGACGACTTTAGAGACCGTAGGTTCTGGCGCACAATTCGGTACAAGGCGGGTCCAACAGCGGACATTGTTTTGACCCAAAATTACGATTTTGCCTCTGTTCCAAAATTTAACTTTTGGACATGCGTTTCCTAGGCATATCTTTTATTCCAAACTCGTTTGTGATGTTTATTTCAGCATCCGGAGCTCCTTGTAGATTTTGACTTTCGTGTTGACGATTCTGACTGTTGGATTTTGCTACATCTCGCACCACCCTCAGGCAAGACACCTTGCCATTTGCTGTTTAATTATTTTAGCTCATATTTTATGCATTATTTATTATTTTATTTATGCAAAATAAACTGTGATACATGGCATAACCTGTTAGAACTTACTATTCTTTTATATTTCCTGCTATGTATTATTTTTTCTTACACTTTAAACCTAGATTTAAGGGACCACCTTGTGTGTTGCATACATAGACCTTGACACATTTATACCACATTGTTGTGAGTCACATATAGGACTCGGACATGCGTGATTGGCTGGCCACCAGTACGTATAAGCCGTACGTTAGGAAATAACTGCTATTAGAATTACATGCTAGAAGACTTAGCAGTTATGAGTTGGCATTGGACGGGGAGAACATGATTGAAAGTTGACTACCACCCTATCTATCGTAGACTCGCTCGCTACTGAGGAACGATAGGTAGACTATATGCTATAGACTCACTCGATACTGAGGAATAGTATATGGTGTTGTGACTCGCTACTGAGGTACTGTATTGGTATTTTCTTGACTTGACCCGGTAGTCATACGACCATAAATTATTCTTAAAACTGCACTCACTTAGAACGGTTAGGCTACCTTATCCGTTAGGTATGAGTATCTTTGGTTTGGGTACTTGTATCTGACCGTAGCTTGGAACAATAACTTGTCGCGGATTAGTTCTTCACATCTTGTCCTTGTTTGGTTGTAGGTGTGACTTACTACTTAGATGAGAAGGTATTGAACCTTGTTGGGGTTCGGATACCATATTGGATTCATAGCATGGAAAGATACGTCATCGTGAATTAGTTTACCATCTCTTGTCCTTGTTTGGTTGGGGGGATGGTACACTAGTTCAATAGGTGCGTATTGGACCATGTTATAATTCAATTGACTTATTTATTTGAGCAATATTTATTCAGTTTATATGGCTTGATATTATGTGTCTTGTTACGTTCCTCTGAGGACCTGGTTATCTCTCCAGGTGTGTGTTATTGTCTTTTGCAGGTGCTTTAGCTCTAGCTGTGTCCATCTCTATTTCTTCGAAGATGATTGCACTTAGATCGTCTTCGCTTCGCTAGCCAAAATTATTCTTTTGTATATCTTGTATTTCTTTTCATAGTTGGTAGTGGATTTGTCTCCGCTCAACTATATGTACCAATGACAATTTATTATCATTATATGACATCTTTTATTCTTATATTTCGTGGATGAGATTAGATTACTCTTGGTTTACTGCATTTTACAGCTTATGTATTCATACGAGATTTCCATATATTGGAGTATACTTCGTATGTATACAGCTGGCATATCTATGTACCTAGTCCTACATATTTTGGGACTGGGGCGTTACATGTTTTTGTGGTGGCCCATGCAGGTCAAGATAAATTATTTGGTTACTTTACCGTACCAAGCAAGCCTGCGGATAGGATTAGAGTCTAGGATCTCATCCACAAACTTGACCTCCTCGATTCTATTTTGAATCCCTTGATTTGCATTTTGCTTGATTTCCTCTACCGTTAATTCTTATCCTTTTCTTCGTGCTTGATGTTGGTTAGAAAGGTAATCCATACCAGGTAGACTTGACCCGTTGTCCCATCACCCTACTAGTTTAACTCTTGTAAGTTGGGTAGAATACCTTACGACCTAACCTTCCTTGTGATGTTAACTAAGTCTTAGACAAGTAGACGGTAGGACGACTGTATAGGTATCAACATAGGACATGACTTAGATTTTACGGACTTTGACCAAATTCTACTTTATTTCAAACTTAATCTCGCGTGCCTATATTTTTACCATCTAGACTAATGATGTTAATGTAGCCTAGTTTTTGCAAGCTCAATTCTTTATCAAGCTTGTTCATGACATATGCTATTGAGCGCTCACTAGCATATTGTCTAAATTAGAACCGGTGCATGATGGTCTGATCAACCAAGTGCACTTTGGTTCGCTTTTATTTATCGTTCTTCGTGGATGGGGACATAGCTAAAACTTGTCATCTAGAGTCCCATCCGCGATAGTCTTGGCAATTCTTTTTGAATTACTCACTCGCCTTTGAACCACATATTGGTATTCGAAAACAACTTCCTTGGACTTATATTGGTTTTCGTCTTTCACTTATTTAGACGAAGACTCGTACTTGATAGATAGACTCAAAGTATCACCTTTAGTTGTCCCACCATCTATTGCCAAGATAGTTAGCCATGGACCAACCAAGGTGACTATATCCTCGCTTTGAACTACTCGTCGATTCCATATCTACTATCGCGACCTTCTAATCATTCTTGATACTTGAGGATGATTCAAATCGTTCTCTTAATCATGCCCTCAACATGGACGACCAATATACAACTATTCTCAAGGAACCATCTCTCTTAAGTCTCTAAATTATTTTCCCCTTAATCTACTCGATTCTTTTCTATTCTTTAAACTCGTATTTTATCCTGATCTACTTAAAACCCTTGATCATTTTCATTCTTGCATTAATTAGCCATATCCATGATTATTTTCGTATTTATCTAAATCACGATTTTCTAATTTATGATTTATTGAACGTTGTGATTTGATGATTCCTCATCGATATACCCATGTGACCTTCTCAACCTCCTACTTATTTTTAATTTCGAGGACGAAATTCTTGTAAGTTAGGTAGGATATAAAACCCCTATTTTTATATTATTTTTAATTATTTTATTAGACTTAAAAATGAATTTATACAATTTATGGTTTTATTTATTTTTTAAAATGACCTTAGCCATTGTTGAATTTTGGAATACAAGACTACCATGAATTTTGGCACGAAAGATGTAGCAGTGTGTCTTGACTAGTGTACTAGTCATGCCGGGGAAAGCCTAGCCATGGTGATGTCCAAACTAGGAAAACCCAGGCCAAGTTGTGAATGGAATTATTTAAATTATTTTAATTAAATATTATTTTATATATTATTTTTTTAGATGATCTGGTTTGTCTAATTCAGTCCGAACTGGGCCCGAACCAAATTTAATCCCATGTGAGCATATGGGGTGACTAAGGCGGCCATATAGGAATATTTTGTGTATGTACAAATATTTCTAAATTATTTTTAGAACTTGTTGAATATTATTGACTTTGGGTACAAAAATCTATATTTTATTAATAAAATAATATTTTACAAAATTTTACAATTTCTGGACCCGAATGAAGGTGTGTGGTATAAATTCACCAAAACCACAATAGGACTATTTTGGTTATTTTTATATTTTAAAGTTATGTTATGGTGATTAAATAAACATATTTATCCCATTAGATATTATTATTATTATTTATTTGATTTTAATGTCAAATGAATTTAAATATATATGTATATGTTTTTAAGTTGATTTCATATATAATAGATGATATTAAAATTTCTTTGTGATTTTGTAGAAAATTGATTGGGCTCATTTGGATATATATATATATATATATATATATATATATATATATATATATATATATATATATATATATATATATATAGATAACTATATATGATAAGAATTGTTTTAAAAAAAGAAAAAAAAGAAAAAGAAAAAGAGGTTAATGGGTGGTCGCCCCCACCCGACCACCCAAGCATTTAGTAGCGCCACAGTAGCCATATGAGCAAACCCCCACCCTTTTGTTCACAACAGAAGCTTGTGCGCCCCCTCCCTTTATAAGCAGCAAGCAGCTGCATTAATAAAGGGGCCGACCCCTTCATTAGTAACTCATGGCCGAACCCACACATATATATATAGTTATACATATGTTATAGAACCCTAACCCAATCCTTCTTCCTCCTCTCTCCATCGCTCACCCTCGGCCAACTCCTCCCCTCCGCGAGCACAGCAACACCCCGCGACAACGACGACGACAACAACAACGACAACAACAACAGATTCCCACTTTAAGGTATCCCACTTCCCCGATCAATTTCTTTGTCAATTCTACTCCGATTTTCGATCCGTAAATTCGTTGTAGAAAGTCCACATGACCCTCTTCGAGATCCCCTAGGTGGATTTTGACATGACCATCCAATTTGCTCAAAAAATCGAGACAAAGTTGGAGAAAAATCACTTTTCTGGAATATTAAAAACTGTTTTGAAACATCAACTTGTCGGCCACTTTTCTCGCTGTCCATTAAACTATCGTAAAAACTATTTGAAGACAGTCAAAGACAACCTAACCGAGATTGTAACGCACCTTTTGGATTCACTTTTCATCTAGTGTGTAAAAAGTTACAGGTTGTTAAAGTTTTTCGAAAAATTGTAAATTCTGTTTTCAAAAAAGTGGAAAAACACCCGATACGGCGTGCGCCCCGACAAACCGGGCGACGTGTGTAAACCCCCCCATTTTTTTAAATAATTTTTATATTTATTTGTTTTTATTTCACGTTAGAAATTTGAGCTTGCATTATATATATTAGGTTATATTTTAAACGATTAATAGTTAATTGTTTAGTTAAATAGTCCAATACTTGCTTAGCCCAACAAATAAATATCCATGCTATCTTGGGCCAAGAATTTTATTCCATGCATCATGAGCCTAAGGAATGAATTCTTGCTATGTGAGCCCATGGTTGTAGCTTTTCTAACATGAGCACCATCTTTGTGTGAACTAAATGGTGGGAACACATAAGCCATTATGGGTGTAGTGGTAAAATAATTTGTGCATATTTTGTGCATGCTTCATGCATTAACTTTCTCTATTTATTTTTATCTTCGTAAACCCCATGACTCCTCATTTCATCTTCATAACCCCATGACTCCTCATTTCATCTTCATAACCTCCATGACTCCTCATTTCATCTTCATAACCCCCATGACCCCTCCTTTCATATTCGTAACTCCCATGTCCTTTCACCTTTGTAACCCCTATTTATACTTATATATATATATATATATATATATATATATATATATATATATATATTATACTTATATATATATATATATATATATATATATATATATATATATATATATGTCAAACTTCCTTAAGTCATCCAAGCCATCGACTCCCAAGCCACAGTAGTATCTCGAGGTCGTCAACCTCGTCGCACACCGTCCGATCCGATCTTATAAACCACAACTCGTCTTCGAAGAACTGTCGCTACGTATCAATCTTGTGCACCATACATCATCGACGATGACTTTCTCTCACTCGAGCCCAAGTTTAAATAACATCTTCATATAGGTGAGCTTTTGTTGTTTCTCTTGTATATTTTGTTCATGTAAATTTCTAATAGAAAGATTAAGTAGTTGTGCTGCCAATCACTGGAAGAAGATGGAAATGATATATAATATCACACCATATATTATTTTCCTAATATTCATAATAGAGAATGGCAGTTGAGTAATATTTTTTTTACAAAGATTATTAAGAACAATCGTTTGAAGGGAGGTATGGATAGCAGTAATCTATCTCAATATGGAAGAAGATTTAGAGAAAGAGAACAATAGAAGTCTACTAATAGGAAGAAGCAACTGTTTCACATATTGGAATTTCTTTTAGACTTAAAGAAGAAGTAGATGAAGAAAAGTAGTAACATGCATAGTTATGTTGTTGATCACATAAAAGAGCATTGGAATTCGAGATCAGTGATTAGAAATCAATTTATTTTAATTATAGCATTCATTAAGTAGTTAATTTATACTTCCTTCAATATTAAAGTCTTATCTATTGTGTGCAATACATGCACTAAATTCTACATCGGTTAATAATATGCATTTTATAAATAAACCCCTTCCCTTTAATCAATTATCAACCAAATCCTTTTTATCTCCCTTTATTACTTTAAGTATGATATTTTCAATAATCCTATTTCTTTTTTTTATTTTTGTAAAACTAGACATATATAGAAATACGATCTTATATAAGGCTAAAATACACTTTGAGAAGTATTAATTCTATGGTATAATTATTATAGAGTGAGAAGACATAAGCCTAGGTTGTAATATGTAAGTATTAAATTTTATAGATAGTTGGCAGTCAAGGACATATATGATTAATTAATATATTAGATTCTTGGTTATTTTAGGACGGATCTGACTTCGGACACCAGATACCAGCATTTTCGGACAAACCTCCAGGCAAGTGTACCTTGCCAAGTTTTCAGTACATATTCTTTTTTTTTTGTTCTATTGTTTCTATCTTCATATATATCATGATATAGGAATAGTTGATACTTCACGTCCGAACAGATTCGGGTGTCAATATCTGTATGCGGATATTGGGTATTAACCTTAGATATAGCGTTGCATTGATTATCGTGTTACTTGAGACACGATGGACCTAGGACACTGACACGATCATGAGATAGTCCTAAACATGACATATTCATGGTTTGGACCCTGTGATAGGTTACATGATTATTTACTTGATATTGTTAGTATTATCTGACATAACTTGATAGAATAGAACATGGGGTGGGGAGAACATTACCGTTATATCAGGCTGTATATATATACATATATTTCTACTCGAATATCCTCGTTTTCATATATGGACTTGGTTGTTATTCTACTAGTTTAGCCTCGTTTCCATATAGGGACTTGGATGGTATTCTACTAGTATACCTTTGTCTCTGTAGCAGAGCGTGGGTGGTTATTTACTTGATATACTCATATGCCCTTTGGTCCCACGACACGGTGCCTGAGGGCAATAGCCTGCTGAGGAGCTTGTGAGCCTCAGTGGCTAAGCCTGATATCCGAAATATGTTCTCACGTGCATGTCACTTAGACTAGTTAGGGTAGTACCCATTAGTTTATATTTTTTATTTACTGTTAATTGGTATGTTGTATGTACCTTGCTATGTCCCCTGAGGACCTGGTGATCTCTCCAGGTATTCGACTGAGGGTAGTTGGTAGCTGATCATGATGGTTGATATTTACTGTTTCAGGTATCTCTGGTGGTTATATATTTATCTCTATTCATTTATATTCTGTTTGTCAGCCTAGTATTTGTAGACTCAAGTTATTTCTTTCCGGTCTATTCGAACAAATGTAGCATGGGGTGCACACTATGTTATATGTTGTTCATTCCTGTATTCTATCTTACTGTGGATTGAGACTTAGATATTATTAATTAATATAGATAGTTGGTCATTACTATACAGCTTATACGTATTCGAGCTGGGCTGGAGTCCACTTGATACGTAGCTGGCATGTATTCGCTTTCCTAGTCCTACGAATTTTGGGACTGGGCGTTACATATTTTTGTGGTGGCCCATGCAGGTCAGAGCATATCATCTCGGTTACGTTACTGTACCGAACGAGCCTGCAATAGGATACTATATTAGGGTCTCAATCCATAATTGCTTTGGAAATTCTTTTGAGTTCATCTATCTCCCTTGAAGCTCGAATATTGCATTCAATCACAATCTTGAACTCCTTACCTTGAATTCACACCCTTTCCTATTTCTGAAGGACGAATGCTCGTGTTTGATCCTCCTTTGGATTATTATTTTTATCATAGGAAAAAAAGAAGTTATTAGAGCATCTTAAAAGGGATTGATTGTTTAAGATAATAAGGGTTATATTGACGTCTCTATTAGATAGACCAAGTGTGTCGGATTAGCAATATAGAATTCATATAGCCTACCTAATCCTAGAGAGAGACTCTAGGAGCAATGGACATTCTACTATTTATCTATGTTAGATATATGGGATATAAGTCTAACTAGATTTAACTTGGTTTAGTAAGAAAGATACGATAGAGTTATCAACCGAAATGATGGGAGTGATTTGAAAGAACGAGTAGTAGAATTTTAGATGTTGATATGGTTTTCAAATTAGAATGTGGTCACCTACATGAAAGACTACATTTGAAAGGATTCGAAAGTCTTGTTGAGAATAGGATAAATCTATAAGTACTGTACTCAAGATAGATAGAAATCCTATAGAAATCCTATGGTTGCATGAAGGTGGAGGAAGTTTCGTTTGAACAATATAAAAATCATGGTAATAGGTATAGGTCAAGAAATGAAGTTATCACTTGATAGCGGTCGAAAGTCCATACTAGGAAGCTTTCTATCAAAGGGATAAGTGATATTTGGTTGTACCACTCTCTTACTTGGTATAGGATGTAGAATGGACATGACTGCGTTATACTAGACATACCTTTAAGTAGAAGTTAAATAACTTTGAAAGGACCTATGAACAAGCATGAGTAGAATATTAGTCAATAGGCGAGTATTTGCCGAGGTATCACATATAAGCATCGTCTAGCATTAACATACCCCCATTACCTAGTATACAAGTATAGAAGGGTTAGACGTATTTGTGATTATTAAATAGCTTCCTATAGACTAGAAGTGGTGAGTTGTTAATCATACTAAAAAGGAGATTTGATAAAAGAATGACATAGTGATTAGGAATTAATTTTTGGTAGTCTTGGATCATGTAGATAGACCTAATTAAGGACTTAAGAGAAAAATTAGGAATCTTTGTTTGAGTAGACTAGAAATCATAGAGATATTGACCCCTTTTCCACAACACAGTTCAGATAGAAATACCAAAAGACTTATAGTTATGGCAGTTGTGTTGGAATAAAATGCACATAGGGAATAAAGATGAAAGAACCGTAGGAACAGTCATGGATGGCTAGGACCTAGCATACCCTATTTTTTTAGTATGTAACATTATATTGCAAGAACTGACGATTGGAGGAAACTCAGTTTACATAAGTGAGTAAGTTGGCTGGAATTGAGATAGAAGACCTCTATGGTAGAATAAGTTAGGCCTAGAAGTTTAGCTAGCCTCATCCTTTGGAAAACTTGATAGATTGCCTATATTGACATAAGTCGATATCCGACGGATTTATCATTTGAAGTCCAAGGTCATTCAAGTAACCCAAAGTATTATCCACCATCGACCTGTTTGACCAATGAGCAAAAGTTTTTATTTCTAATGTTGACTTGAGATTGGGATACCATCAAGAGAAGGCACGGAGAGAAGATATTTCAAGGACATCATTTGGGACCCGCTACAACCATTATAAATTTTGGTGATACCTTTTGACTGAAAAATATACCTGTTATATTTATGAGTTGGCTGAACATGGTGTTTCCTCGGTAATTGGAACAATTATGGTAGTTTGATTACATTTTGTCATAGGATAGAAGCTATATTGGTAGCATATTTCATAGGAGGGTGATTGTGTAATGATATATAAGTATGATAGAACATATCTACTAGAAAGACCGAATAGAACAGAGATGCATTACACTTTTATAGGAAGTTAATCTTACTTAATGGACATATATTACTATCCATGCCAAAACAGGTAGGGTGAACTAGATGTTTTACATATCCATAGAGATTTATTAGGAGAATAAGAATATAATAATTATTATTATTTTTTGGATGACTAGAAATACAATATTAAAGGATATACAATTGAACCTTAGTTATAGTTTTCTAAGCTAAAAGAGGACAACGCTTGTGGTAGACTTCAGAAAGTATGACTTACGACTTTGTTATGGGTAAAATGGTTGGCTAAGCCATGTACTTAAGATTGGACATAGGTCTGGGTAGAATCGGTATCCTGTGAATTTTGTTTGAGGGATATAGTAGTTCATGCTTTGTAGGACTAGGTAAATAACTAAGGTGGGTAGAATCATTATAGAAACTTTTTCAAAGGTAGAAGTCAGAACATAGTACAGTATAAAGTCTAATCCTAGCAAGCAACCCTAAAAATATTAGACTAAACCTTACTAGCTTTTACATAAGATAGTCTAGAATAGAAGGACTAGAAGAACTAATATCAAAAGGTTATATCAGGCTGTTAGGTGGCCTAAGAATATTGGATAGGGTAGACAAATTTGAGTTAGACTAGCCTTGAAATGACCTCTAGAATGCCAGGACTAGAAGGTTGACCAATAGGTTTATGTATTTGACTAGCCCAGGCTCAACCTTACCTAGCATGTAGGTGGAAAAAAAACTAGTGCATTGGTAAGATTATTATCAATTACTATTGACGTATAAGAGTATAATGAAGAGCTTAGAAAACTAATAGGGATCATGGATTAACTGTGAAATTTTCTATCTATATAGTTAGTCATAGATAAAGACTCAAGAGCCAAGTTAGAATCATTACCTCTAAATTAGTAACCATTGACATTATTATAGGTAGTGTTGGAGAAGTGGTATATCGTCATGCAGTGCCCCATCTCTAGAGCAAGTGCATGATGTATTCAATATCTCGTAGTGGAAGAGGTATGTGACTGATCCAGTCATGAGGTTGACCATTCCGAGATCACATTGAGACTGAATCTTTCATATAAGAAGCAGTCAGTCGGAATACTGGATACCAGTGAGAAGATATTGAAGGGGAAGACTATCAGATTAGTCCGGTAGCATGGAAGCATCACCCCATAGGAAAATCTACTTGGGGGGCGTAAAGATTCCATACGAGAATGTTATCCGCATTTAATTCAAAAAATCCGATAAGATTCTAAATTAAACTTTAGTGCCATAACTTTATAAGTTCTACTTCTAGTTAAAATCTTAACTTCGAGGACGAAATTGTTTTAAGGTGGATAGTGTGTAAACCCCCCCCCCCCCCCCCCCCCAATTTTTTTAAATAATTTTTATATTTTTTATATTTATTTGTTTTTATTTCACGTTAGAAATTTGAGCTTGTATTATATATATTAGGTTATATTTTAAACGATTAATAGTTAATTGTTTAGTTAAATAGTCCAATACTTGCTTAGCCCAACAAATAAATATCCATGCTATCTTGGGCCAAGAATTTTATTCCATGCTATCATGAGCCTAAGGAATGAATTCTTGCTATGTGAGCCCATGGTTGTAGCTTTTCTAACATGAGCACCATCTTTGTGTGAACTAAATGGTGGGAACACATAGCCATTATGGGTGTAGTGGTAAAATAATTTGTGCATATTTTGTGCATGCTTCATGCATTAACTTTCTCCATTTATTTTCATCTTCGTAACCCCCATGACTCCTCATTTCATCTTCATAACCCCATGACTCCTCATTTCATCTTCATAACCTCCATGACTCCTCATTTCATCTTCATAACCCCCATGACCCCTCCTTTCATATTCGTAACTCCCATGTCCTTTCACCTTTGTAACCCATATTTATATATATATATATATATATATATATATATATATATATATATATATATATATATATATATGTCAAACTTCCTTAAGTCATCCAAGCCATCGACTCCCAAGCCACAGTAGTATCTCGAGGTCGTCAACCTCGTCGCACACCGTCCGATCCGATCTTACAAACCACAACTCGTCTTCGATGAACTGTCGCTACGTATCACTCTTTTGCACCATACATCATCGAAGATGACTTTCTCTCACTCGAGCCCAAGTTTAAATAACATCTTTATATAGGTGAGCTTTTGTTGTTTCTCTTGTATATTTTGTTCATGTAAATTTCTAGTAGGAAGATTAAGTAGTTGTGCTGCCAATCACTGGAAGAAGATGGAAATAATATATAATATCACACCATATATTATTTTCCTAATATTCATAATAGAGAATGGCAGTTGAGTAATATTTTTTTACAAAGATTATTAAGAACAATCGTTTGAAGGGAGGTATGGATAGCAGTAATCTATCTCAATATGGAAGAAGATTTAGAGAAAGAGAACAATAGAAGTCTACTAATAGGAAGAAGCAACCGTTTCACATATAGGAATTTTTTTTAGACTTAAAGAAGAAGTAGATGAAGAAAAGTAGTAACATGCATAGTTATGTTGTTGATCACATAAAAGAGCATTGGGATTCGAGCCCAGTGATTAGAAATCAATTTATTTTAATTATAGCATTCATTAAGTAGTTAATTTATACTTCCTTCAGAATTAAAGTCTTATCTATTGTGTGCAATGCATGTACTGAATTCTACATCGGTTAATAATATGCATTTTATAAATAAACCCCTTCCCTTTAATCAATTATCAACCAAATCCTTTTTATCTCTCTTTATTACTTTAAGTATGATATTTTCAATAATCCTATTTCTTTTTCTTTTCTTTTTTTTGTAAAACTAGACATATATGGAAATACGATCTTATATAAGGCTAAAATACACTTTGAGAAGTATTAATTCTATGGTATAATTATTATAGAGTGAGAAGACATAAGCCTAGATTGTAATATGTAAGTATTAAATTTTATAGATAATTGGCAATCAAGGACATATATGATTAATTAATATATTAGATTCTTGGTTACTTTAGGACTTGGATCTGACTTCGGACACCAGATACCAGCATTTTCGGACAAACCTCCAGGCAAGTGTACCTTGCCAAGTTTTTAGTACATATTCTTTTTTTTGTTCTATTGTTTCTATCTTCATATATATCATGATATAGGAATAGTTGATACTTCACGTCCGAACAGATTCGGGTGTCAATATCTGTATGCGGATATTGGGTATTAACCTTAGATATAGCGTTGCATTGATTATCGTGTTACTTGAGACACGATGGACCTAGGACACTGACACGATCATGAGATAGTCCTAAACATGACATATTCATGGTTTGGACCCTGTAATAGGTTACATAATTATTTACTTGATATTGTTAGTATTATCTGACATGACTTGATAGAATAGAACATGGGGTGGGGAGAACATTACCGTTATATCAGGCTGTATATATATACATACATTTCTACTCGAATATCCTCGTTTTCATATATGGACTTGGCTGTTATTCTACTAGTTTAGCCTCGTTTCCATATAGGGACTTGGATGGTATTCTACTAGTATACCTTCGTCTCTGTAGCAGAGCGTGGGTGGTTATTTACTTGATATACTCGTATGCCCTTTGGTCCCACGACACGGTGCCTGAGGGCAATAGCCTGCTGAGGAGCTTGTGAGCCTCAGTGGCTAAGCCTGATATCCGAAATATGTTCTCACGTGCATGTCACTTAGACTGGTTAGGGTAGTACCCATTAGTTTATATGTTTTTATTTACTGTTAATTGGTATGTTGTATGTACCTTGCTATGTTCTCTGAGGACCTGGTGATCTCTCCAGGTATTCGACTGAGCGGAGTTGGTAGCTGATCATGATGGTTGATATTTACTATTTTAGGTATCTCTGGTGGTTATATATTTATCTCTATTCATTTACATTCTGTTTGTCAGCCTAGTATTTGTAGACTCAAGTTATTTCTTTCCGGTCTATTCGAACAAATGTAGCATGGGGTGCACACTATGTTATATGTTGTTCATTCATGTATTCTATCTTACTGTGGATTGAGACTTAGATATTATTAATTAATATAGATAGTTGGTCATTACTATACAGCTTATACGTATTCGAGCTGGGTTGGAGTCCACTTGATACGTAGTTGGTATGTATTCGCATTCCTAGTCCTACAAATTTTGGGACTGGAGCGTTACAACGTGGTTACGTACTACATGCATCGAAAGGTACGTATGGATGTTGTCGACGTGTGGGAACTGACGGAACCCGATTTCGTTGCATGTGTGCGACGAAATCAGTGCGTATCCGTCGAGATACCCCGTATCGACCCTTTGCAAATTAAGTCACAACTTTGTGCACACTCATCCAATCGCGACAAAACTTGCGCCATTGGACTCGAAATATTTTTCTTGTCCTGTATGCCAAGTTTGGTCCGATTCTGAGACCGTTTACTGAGACGCCATTTTGGCGGGCCCACAATCCCACTCAACGGGCGATTTTGTGCACGGCTCCTCGGAATCCAAAATTGGACATACCGTTGAGTTCGTCTCGAAAAAACAAATTTATAGACATGTAGTTTGATGACTTTAGAGACCGTAGATTCTGGCACGCAATTCGGTGCAAGGCGGGTCCAACGGCGGACATCGTTTTGACCCGAAATTATGATTTTGCCCCTGTTCCAAAATTTAACTTTTGGACAGGCGTTTCCTAGGCATATCTTTTATTCCAAACTCGTTCGTGATATTTGTTTTAGCATCCGGAGCTCCTTGTAGATTTTGACTTTCGTGTTGACGATTCTGACTGTTGGATTTTGCTACATCTCGCACCACCCTCAGGCAAGACACCTTGCCATTTGCTGTTTAATTATTTTAGCTCATATTTCATGCATTATTCATTATTTTTTTATGCAAAATAAACTGTGATACATGGCATAACCTGTTAGAACTTACTGTTCTTTTATATTTCCTGCTATGTATTATTTTTCTTACACATTAAACCTAGATTTAAGGGACCACCTTGTGTGTTGCATACATAGGCCTTGACACATTTATACCACGTTATTGTGAGTCACATATAGGACTCGGACATGCGTGATTGGCTGGCCACCAGTACGTATAAGCCGTGCGTTAGGAAATAACTGCTATTAGAATTGCATGCTAGAAGACTTAGCAGTTATGAGTTGGCATTGGACGGGGAGAACATGATTGGAAGTTGACTACCACCCTATCTATCGTAGACTCGCTCGCTACTGAGGAACGATAGGTAGACTATATGCTATAGACTCGCTCGATACTGAAGAATAGTATATGGTGTTGTGACTTGCTACTGAGGTACTGTATTGGTATTTTCTTGACTTGACCCGTTAGTTATGCGACCATGAATTATTCTTAAAACTGTATTCACTTAGAACGGTTAGGCTACCTTATCCGTTAGGTATGAGTATCTTTAGTTTGGGTACTTGTATCTGACCGTAGCTTGGAACAACAACTTGTCGCGGATTAGTTCGTCACATCTTGTCCTTGTTTGGTTGTAGGTGTGACTTACTACTTCGATGAGAAGGTATTGAACCTTGTTGGGGTCTGGATACCATATTGGATTCATAGCATGGAAAGATACGTCATCATGAATTAGTTTACCATCTCCTGTCCTTGTTTGGTTGGAGGGATGGTACGCTAGTTCAATAGGTGCGTATTGGAACACTTTGTATCTTTGTGGAACACTTTGTATCTTTGTGTCTTTTGAAGTATGTGTGTTTTTGTAATGTCTTATATTTCAATTAATAAAAGACATTTTTGCTGTGGCTCCATTATTTGTTGTATATCTTGTTCAGATATAAATAATAAAGATAGAAAATATATTCAGAGGTACAAGACATGATATATTTTTTGATGATTTTGTAGAAAATAATTATATTCATTATATCTGCTCAGAGGTAATATGGACGTGGCAGAATATATTGAATATTATTATTTCAAATTGACAACTTAATCCAAAATGACAAGTTGCTGATATGGATGATGAACGATGATGAATCGTCAATGTATGTGAGATGAACGGGAAAACCGTCAAATGATGGAATGAACGGACAAACCGTCAAAAAAAAGGATGATAACGAACGGATAAACCGTCAAGTGATGATGAATGAACGGGTGAACCATCAGACGATAATGAACGGGTGAACCGTCAAGCGGTGATGAATGAACGGATAAACCGTCAGATGATAATGAACGGGTGAACCGTCAAGCGGTGATGAATGAACGGATGAACCGTCTGATGAATGTAATAAATGAACGGATGAACCGTCGGATGAATGCAATAAATGAACGGATAAACCGTCAGGCATTAATGAACAGGCGAACTGTCGGATGAATGTGTCGCTTCGTTATTTGAGGAGTTTCTGCCTATAAATATAACAGAAATCTGACAGGAACGAGCACTTCTACTCTTCAACATAAAAAAATTTCGTCTGGAGAAGCATCCAAGAAGGCTGAAATCGCCCCGAAGGCTCAGAAGGGCACTGAAGAACGCCCTGCCGATCCAGTTCAGCCGAAGGAGGCAAAAGCAGGTGAAGGTTCGTCTGCACCCAAGCCACCACGAGACATTCTGGACTTTCTGCTTGATCCAGGAAGGACTGAAGAAGAGGAATCCATGAGGATGGCTGCTTGCAAATTCCTCGTGGGTTCCAGCAAGGAAGTTCTCAGCTCTTTTGCTGATCGTGTTTTTGAGAAGGACGGCAGTGGTCCGCGTCCAAATGTAGAGAAGGATGATGGTGACCTTCCTTAATATCATGTATTATCATATAATGAAATAAAATTTGCATTTTATTTATGAACTTGAACTTTGTTTGATGATTTACAAGTATTTACATTCATATATAATACTTCTTAAGTAACTTGCCCTTGATAGGCATCATAGCAACGCGACCATTAAGTTCTGAAAGTTGATAAGCTCCATTTGAGAAGACTTTGCTTACAACATAGGGACCTTCCCACTTCGCATCAAATTTGCCTTTGCTCATATGAGTCATAGTCATAGGACGTTTGACCGTTAAGACAAGATCTCCTTGTTGGAAAGTTCTGACTTTAACTTTGTGGTTGAAAGTCTTCGAGATGCGGGCTTAATATAACTCAATATGTTGTTGAGTCATTAATCGTTTCTCATCAAGTGCTTCCAACTCTTGAAGTCGAAGAAGATTATTATTTTCTGTAGTGAGCTCATTAGCAATGGCAATTCTTAAAGAAGGAATTTGCAGTTCCAGAGGAAGAACAACTTCACAACCATACACCAGAGAAAAGGGTGTAAAGCCCGTAGGATTGCGGACCGTAGTCTGGTAGGCCCAAAGACATTCCCCAAGCTTTTCGCTCCAGTTCCGTTTGTTAGTGGATACAAACTTCTTGAGGAGCTTGATAATGGTTTTGTTGAAGGCTTCAGCTAATCCATTAGCAGCAGGATTGTAGGCTGTTGAAGCGACGTTGTCAATCTGGTGATCATCGCAGAATCTGGTGAATTTTTGGCTGACGAATTGAGGTCCATTGTCATGGATGATTCTTCGGGGTACACCAAATCTGTATATGATGTGGTGTTTAACAAAGCTGATAACGCTACTAGTTTTGACTTCTGTCAGAGGTATAGCTTCAGACCACTTGGAAAAGTAGTCCGTTATTACCAGTATGAACTGATGTCCTCTAGAAGAAGGAGGATTGATGGGACCTATAACATCCATGCCCCAAGCTTCAAAAGGCCAGGAAGCAGCAGTCGGATGAAGGAATTATGATGGTTGATGAATGAAGTCTGCATGAATTTGACAAGCACGATATTTTCTTGCATATTCAATGGCATCTGATACCATAGAGGGCCAATAGTAACCCATGCGTCGGATACGATCCTGCAATTTAAGACCAGGTTTATGTGTACCACAGACACCATCATGAGCTTCGCGCAACACTTGTCGTGCTTCATCACCAGCGAGACAGCGTAGGAGAAGATCGTCATAAGTTCACCGATAAAGTGTCTTGGTGGTTTGATTGTAGTAAAATCGGAGAGATCGTCGACGAACGCTCTTAGCCTCCTTAGGATCTTCGGGGAGTATGTCATGAACCGCGAAGTCGATGAAAGGAGTTCTCCAGTCTTCATCGATAAATTGACTTCAGCAAGATTGCTGAATTCAATATTACGATTGTTTTCAATGCAGAACAATTTTCGGTTGGAGATAACCACCACCTGTTGTCTTTTGATAGGGATAGCTAAGACAGCTGCAAGATTGGCCAGGGCATCCGCTTCGGTATTACAAGCTCGTCGAACATAGTCGATGAAGAAAGCTTTGAATGATGTAGCTATGTTGATTGCTGCTTCATGATAAGGTACCAGATCTTGATGACGAACTTCATAGGTTCCTTTAACCTGATTAACAACCAGCTTAGAATCACCGTAGACTTCGAGATATTCGACATCCAATTGTTTGGCTAACTGAAGGCCGATGAGTAGGGCATTCTACTCCGCCACATTGTTGGAGCAGGGTTCATCTAGAGAGTAGGCTCTTTGGATGGTTGATCCATCTGGAGAAACAAAAACAACTCCAACACCTGCTACAATGGCACCATTTGGTTCGATTCTGGATGCACCATCGAAAAATAGACGCCAAGTAGGAAATTCTTCAGAGATCAAGTTGACTTCCAACGTCTCGTCTGGAATTTCATCGTAAAGCTTGGATGTTTCCGGTACGGGATGAGCCGCCAAGAAATTCGCCAGCGCTTGACCTTTGACAGACTTTTATGGAACATATACCATGTCATATTGAGCTAGCAGGATTGCCCATGTAGCCAGCCGAGAATTAAGTGTGCTGGGCTTCTTCATGAGTACCCGAAGAGGGTTAACCCGGGATATGACATGAATGGTTTGCCCAATGATGTAATGCCTTGTCTTCTGCACAGCGAACATAAGAGCTAGGCATTCTTTCTCAACCGGACTATAACGGTGTTCAGCACCAATCATAGTACGACTGAGATAATAGATGGCCTGTTCATGACCTTCTTTATTCTTTTGGGCAAGTAAAGCTCCCAATGAATGATCCATAGCACGGACATACATCAAGAATGGAATACCAGAGATTGGTGGAACTAACACTGTTGGGTTCATGAGATACCGCTTGATGTCTTCGAATGCTCGTTGACATTCTTCAGTCCAAATAAAAGATATATTCTTCATTAGTTGAGTAAATGGTTTGCAGCGTCCAGACAAGTTCGAAATGAATCTCCTGATGTACACAAGTCGATCTTGGAATCTTCGTAGCTCTTTTAGGTTGCGTGGAGGACGCATCTCTTAAATGGCTTTGATCTTCTCGGGATCCACGTGTATACCCTTAGAGGTAATGACGAAGCCGAGAAACTTGCCACTAGAGACACCCAAGAATGACTTGGTGGGATTCATCTTGAGCTGATGTTGGCGCATGAGATTGAAGATTGTTCTCAAATCTTGGATATGATCTTCTTTCAGACGACTTTTAACGGCGATATCGTCAACATAACATTCGACAGTCTTGCAGAGATGATCTTTGAAGATGGTGCTCATAGCCCGTTGGTAGGTTGCACCAGCATTCTTGAGACCAAATGGCATCACTGTGTAGCAATAGACTCCCCGAGGAGTGCGGAAAGATGTGTGTTTTTCATCTTCGGGATTCATCTTGATCTGATTGTATCCAGAGAATCCATCCATAAAAGATATTCGCTCGAACCCACAGGTATTATCAATCATGACGTCCGTGATAGGGAGAGAAAATTCATCTTTCGATATGCTTCATTAAGATCCCAAAAGTCGATGCAGACTCAAACTTTGCCGGTTTTCTTTAGAACTGGAACAACGTTGGCCACCCAGTCAGGATGTTGCTCTTCTCGAATAAAGCCACAAGCTATGAGCTTCTTGACTTCATCATCAATCGCGTCCATCATTTCTGGTTTGAAATGCCGTTGTTGCTGCTTAACTGGTTTTGCATTGGGCAAAATGTTCAGTTTGTGCGTAGCAATCTTGGGATCTAAACCTGGCATGTCTTCATAACTCCAGGCAAAGATATCGATATATTCTTTAATAAGAAGAATTAACTCTTGTTTGTCTGCTTCTGGAAGATTCTTGCTGATGAAGATTGGACGAGGCGACCCACTTTTCCCTACATCAACTTGAACTAATTGATCTTCAGTAGGAGGTTCTCGTTGTTCAAAGCGAAGTACCTATTGATTATCTATGTGTTGATCCCAAGATCTGTTTCAGGATTTTCTTCAACATCCTCGTCATAGCTTTCTGGAAGTTCGACAGAGACCATGTTAGATGATACAACCAGCCGATGGACTTCACCGATGCTCGTGTCAGAATCCCAAGATCTGGAATCAGAAGAATTGGAGCATTTTTTGCTATCGGAATCGGAGACTGCTGGGGATAACATTGGAGGAGAAGCATATCCGAGACCTCTTTTGGTTCTGCTGTAATACATCTCTGACTTTTCTTGTGGAACAGCGGTACGGAGAGGAGTCTTTCTTCCCTTACCGTTATCCTTGCTGGGGATAACATTGGAGGAGAAGCATATCCCGAGACCTCTTTTCGGACGATGTCTTTTGATTGTTGACTGTAACGACGGAATTGAAGATATCCCGTGTCGTTAACTTTGCTATCATCCGTATAGCTGAATTTTTGTTCCGGTCTTTTACTAAAAAGTATTGGACGTTCACCTTTCTTGCGAGCAGGAACAATACGATATGAATCTTTTGGGTGTTCACATGAAACTTCCGTTTGAAGAGATTGTACAACTCCCATTGTAAATGACTGAAAGCTATCTAACATATCCAAATAGCATTTAGTATAAAAAATAACATCAGTATACTGGAAAGTAGATGCTTTTTCATTGATATGTACATCTGTATTTACAGCAGGACTTTTAGCCTTAGCAGACTTGGTCAAATTGATTACAAGAGGGGGAGAAGAAGAACGTAGAGGAGGTTTGTTACGACGAAGGTCAATAACAAGTGGCTCAGAAGAGATGAGCTCCCTTTTTTCCTTTTTGTGAGTTAAATTAACAACAAGTGGCTCAGAAGAAGTGAGCTGCTTTTGTCCTTGTTACGACGTAAGTCGATAACAAGTGGCTCAGAAGAGGTGAGCTCCCTTTGATTTTGATCATCATCAACTAATTTCTTTTGGACTGGCAAGTGAATAGCCAGTGGTTTAGAAGATTGAGGATGAGAAACACGCCCTTTGACAGGTATGATAAGAGTGTCATTGGGTACTGCTTCTTGATCTTTTTCAGTATCCATAGCCAATACCACTTTCATAAATTCATTCTTGTACATACGAGCGTCATTGCAGTATGCTTCAACGCCTTTGAAAGGATAGAGGTCTGCAACTTCCTTGTGAACTTGTCCTTTATCATCAACATATTTAAAGCATTGATGAAAAGTCGATGGAACAACATTGTGTTCATGGAGGAAGGGTCTTCCCAGAAGAGCGTTATAAGAACAACCATGATTGTCAATGATATAGAAAGTAACCTTTGTGCGAAGATTGCCTATTTGGAGTTTTAAGCGAATCTTGCCTAAAGGTTCACTTTTTCCTTGGTTGAATCCCAAGATAGTAGTGATTATGCTTGAAAGACTATGAACTGGTATCTTCAATGCGTCCAACATCGTCTTTGGCATGATACTGAGAGCAGACCCTAGATCTATCAAGATACGATCGACTTTCATTGAATCGACATATCCTGTATAGTAGAGAGGACGATCATGTCTATTATCCTCCAGTAGCATATCATCCTGAGTGAAAGTAATATTCGAAATCAATTCCAGAATACTATGACAATGGAGACAAGAGACAGGTTCTGCTTCCGGCTTCTTGAGAAGGGCTAGACAAGTCTCAGCTTGCATGAGAGCTTCACTTAAAGTTTCTCGCGTCTCTCTGGAAAGACGCAAGAGCTCAAAGATAGATAGCCTTGCTGGTGTATTAGCTAGTTGAGCCAATATATCGAAGTTATAAGGCTTCTCAAGCCCAGTAGGAGATAATTTCTTCAACGATTTATCAAAGCGGACTTGTTGCTTGCCTTTATCAGCAGCCACTGGCTTGGAAGGAATGGGTATTACAACCGATGAGGATGTAGAAGGAATTTCTTCAATAGAAACAGGTTGTGTTGGAGTAGGTTCAGAAGAAGAGGCAAGATTCTCTTGAGTTTCAGGATAGTCTTTCAAGTAGGCTTTTCCTGATCTAGTACCCAATAAAATTTCTTCGTCAACTATGGGATCAAAGGACACCATATTGCAAATCTTTGTCTTGCCTTTGGAGCGATCTTTCTTCTTGGAGGAACAGGGAACTTTGAACTCTGAAGCAAGATCAGGATGGATCCACATAACCTTACCATTGTCAAGAGACAATGGGACGAGACCTTCATTTGGTGGAGGTGGTAGATTTTCGATCTCAAGAGTAGCCTTTGGAATAGGAATGACACCATGCTGTATCATCTGCGGGGGGAATTTACCGAACTGGACCGAGACCATATTGGCGGTAACAGTCTTTTCATCTTGCTGTAGAGTGACGACACCAGTATTGACAAGCTCTTGAATTTTGCCCTTGAGCACGTAACATGCTCGAGTAGGATGTCCAATGAATCGGTGGTAGACACAATATTTAGGATGATCGGTCTTATCGACTTCATCAGATTTCTTTGGGTCTGGGAGCTGGATCTTGTTGCTCTTGAATAAGCAATCAAAGATACTTGTAGTGTCATTCTTATCAAAAGAATACTCTACCTTAGGACGAGGTTCCCTCGGTTGAGGTACAGAAGGAGTGGAGGTGGATGTAGGCGGAGCTACGTTGACAGCCAAAGATTCTTTGCTTTTCAAATTAATGTTCAGTGTCTCTTTGTTCTTGCGATTGTTTTGACGATTACCGCCGCCTGATGTTTGATGTTCGTCACGATCTGGGTTAGACATTTGTACCCCCAACTGTTTGAATTTCTCAGCACTCACTTCAGGTGCTTTGGCATTGACGATGAAAGATGACCAGTCTTAGAATTGAGTTGACCTTGTCCACATGCTGATGATAGGTAAGAGGTTTGCCTTGCAAGTGTCTATGGTAACAGCAGCAGGAGTCCCTGGAGGCATCTTTAAGGCTTCTCGGTGGAACCGTTCGATGAAACTCTCAACAGTTTTATTTTGTCTCTGTTTGATTTTATTGAGGACAGACATAGTCATGTCATTGAATCCCTCATAAAATCGTTCCAGAAAGATTTGCTTGAGCCCTAAAAAAGAAGTAATACAACCATCGGGTAAACTTCTATACCAGTCGTATGCTACGCCGGCTAAACAACCGACAAACACTCTGGTAAGAAGAGCGTCATTTGGTTGGAGTTGAACAGTCATTACCTCGAAGTGATTGATGAACTGGCTTGGTGAGGTACTACCGTCGAAGAGAGAGATTGTTAGGATTTTATATTTGGGAGGAAATGGGACTTCCTTCCATTCAACTAGGTATGGCTGCTTGATTCCTAACCTTTGCAAGTTGTCTTTCTCTTTAAAGGCTTCGAACTGAGTTCGCAAGAGTTTGACAGCTTCATTGGCGGCTTCAGATGATGAAGAAGGAGCCGGCTGAGTCAGAGTAGTAGGAGGAGGAATAGCATTGTAAGTACTACCCCCAGCTGACTGACTGGGTGTAGTTTGAACTTGTACTTGTACAGGAGGCATTTGAGGAGACACTACCTCCAGCCCAGCATTGACAGGTACCGATGATGCTATGATCTCGGGACTTGCAGCCGGTACAGTTGGTGGTGTGGCATGTTGTGCCACAATGATAGAATGCATACTGGCGACCATTTCAGCCATGGTCTTCAGTTTGTCTTCTAGAGCAGCAATTCGCTGTTCTTGATTTGCAGAAGTTGAAGCATCTGGATCTTCATTGACAACATAAGCTGTCACTTCTCTTGGTACAGTGGATGACACTGTCTGTTCAGAACTTTTGCTGTATGCATCATAGTCGGAGAAAGAGTCATCTCCTGACTGAGAAAGAGGGGAATGACCAGAAGGATCTTGAAGAAGATTCTTTTGACCGATTGTATCTCGGCTTCGGGAACGGGTATGTTGGAATACTCCCTCGGAAGATTCTTGGAGAAGATCCAAATACTGCTGGCTTGGTTTGCGAGGTTTGCCATGTTTAGAGCACTTTCTACCCCCAGTGTTTCGAGAAGTCATGTTGACAGAAGCGTACAGGACTTCGTCTTCATCCTCTGATATCGGTTCGATTTTAGCAAAAGTTAAACGATCGAAGACAGATCGTTTTGTTGTTTGACAACAACATTGGATGATGACTTTATGATTATAATGATGATCAGATGATTGAACTGAAGATGTCGAGACATTATCCCGTTTTTGCCTGAGATGTTCTCGAAGGTCAAAAACTATGCCGGGACGGGGAAAGGTTCGAGGAATGTGTTCTTTAACAACATTTGGAACATGGTTCCGATTCTTCAAATGTTTTGTCCCCTGTGTGTACAAGGAAGTGCTCACCTCATTGGCATAGGTGTCAGGATTTTTGCTCCTGGAAGTTTGTCTTTGAGTTTTGACCTTCGGCATAGGTTGTTTACGTTTTGCCGAAGTTGGCCTATTAAGATATGTTCTTAGGTCTGCAAATTCACCCCCGGGGGTTTCTGTTTGAGACACCAACAGTTTTTCCTGTTTAGAACGGGATATCTTAAAAGTTGGAAGGTCTTGGAATTCTGCTACCGGGGTAGGCAGAATACCTCTTTGATCAGTGCAAGTTCCCTTGTCATAAAGGAAAGAAGAATCCTTGTTTGAAGGGATTCTTGCACTGACTGGTGCCGAAGCACGTTCAGATTGATCTTCTACGGCAAAGACCGAAGAAGATTGAGAAAGGACCAAAGGGCCTTTTCCTTTATTTTGTGAAGAAGGGTTAGCTAAAGAGCTTTTCCCTCTGTTGTCTTCCAAGTTATGAGACAAGGAAGTTTGAGAAAAAACCAACGGGCCTTTTCCTTTGATTCGAGGAGAAGGTGGAATAGCCAAAAGACTACCCCCAGTGGATTGCGCAAGAGCAACAGAGTGCTTAGGGAGAGGAGCAGAGGTTTTTCCTTTGTTGTGAGAAGAAGAGAGTCTAGCCAAAGGGCTGTTACTCTTGGATTGTGCAGGAATAGTTTGCGCATGGGTGGATGGTGCACTGACCACTTGCGCATGAGAAACTCTGGCAGAGGGTGTACTGGTTCTAGCCACAGAAGCTGTGGTTTGCGCATCAGGAGTTCTTGCCTCAGAGTGCTTAGGATGCATTTTAGTTGCTGGAGTATTGGTTTGTGCAGGAAAACTTGCTGCCAACTGCGCCAGGGACATAGGAGTCTTGTATTTTGACAAGGCAGCATATGAAGTGGCCTGTACGACAGTTGCAACAGATTGTGCAGCAGTGGTTGAGACAGACTGTGCAACAGTAGTTGAGACAAACTGTACAACAGTTGGCACAGCAGATTGCGCACTAGTCTGACTAGCAGACTGCACAACAGAGTGCGCAGCAATCTTGGTGGCAATACTGCTAGATTGTGCAGCAGTCTTGGAGACCCATACTGGGCGCACTTTGCTCTTGGCAGAAGTGGTTGCAGTACGGGGAATGGTCTTGGAGTTGAGCATCGCCTCGTAGGCTGTCTGGTTGACTTTAACAACCAGCGTCTTCTGTATCTTCCCGATAGACACTACGTCACATTGAGTTGCTACTTCCTCGTCGGAGAAGAAAGTCGTCCCCAGCAGATCGCCATTTTGTTTGCAAAAACAAAAGTTGAAGAACTTTATTGATAGAAACTTTGTAAAAGATTACAATTTGAATTCTGGAAATGGTACAACTTTAGGAATTCAATCTAGATGACGATTGCTTTATCCCTTGGACGATGTGAACTTTGAAGACGAAGCCTCTGAAGTTGAAGACAACTCTGAAAACTGAAGGCAAAAGCCTCGGAAGTTGAAGGCAAAGGCCTCGGAAGAATACAGTAGCACTTGGGCAAGAACTCCTGGACTCTCTGATCTCTGATCTCTGATGCTTGATCCCTGTGAATGGAGACTTGAAACTCTATTTATAGAGTTCTGAGAAATAACTAACTTTTAGTTATTCTGGACTACGCATGATGGATTGCACAGCAATTGGTTTGCGCATCAATGGACTGCGCAGGCAGTTGTTGGATCATGGGCTAACTGTCTTGGACACATGGCATCATTTGATTGAAATGCGCATGATCATGCATAGGCAGTTGCCACGAAATGAGCAATTGATGGCATAAATGCCACATATATTTTATCATTTGTACTGATAGAACGCGCACATTGAATTACGCAGGTTTTGGATTGCGCCAACTTGAATTGCGCAGGGCAATAGATTGCGCCAACATAGATTGCGCCAACATGGATTGCGCTGCCAACTGTCCTCGAGCGCCATGCTGCACGATTAAACGAACGGCCGCCTCGATCTCCGTGCTGTCAGTTGTCAGAAGATTTGATTTGTGTCAGGTAATGATGGTGATTTGCCACGTCAGCCTGCGCACTTGAAAGTGTGCGCAATCTATCCTGCGCAATCTGAAGGATGCACAATCTGATGTCTGCGCAGTTCATTTGAAAGTTGTATTTCTTGATTTTCTGACTTTGTTGATGTGTGCAACTTAATTTTTTAGGACCTACAGTAGTAAAGTAAGATACAGGTACTGAAAGAAATGTTGTATGTAAACAGAAAGAGAGAGCTGTAATAGAAATATCTACTATAAATAGATAACTAACATGTGGCTAGTG
This sequence comes from Iris pallida, assembly GCA_029216955.1. NCBI lineage: Eukaryota > Viridiplantae > Streptophyta > Magnoliopsida > Asparagales > Iridaceae > Iris > Iris pallida. The sequence goes on from JANAVB010008599.1 coordinate 28,154,044, forward strand.
AGTCAGAGTACAATATAGACATGTAAATGGCATAGAAGATTCTGATAAGACACTATGGAAGAGATTCTGATAAGATACTACTTGGGTATTATTCACATGTCTATTTCTACTCCCCCGTACCCCCAATCAGTACACAAGGATCCAACCAAGTTATGTTATGATTCCACGCAAAGCCCCTGAAGGGTGATACATTGATGTCCCAAAAATGGGGATTCTAGGAGATTCTAGGATATCCAGTAAATAGGATAGGAGATTCTAGGAGACTCTGTGATCATAAGAGTATATGTCACAAGTGATCAAAGAACCTGTGAAGCATAGTGATACGTTATGTAAGTGAAACGCACAGAACATGTAGTACCCGATGCTCCCTAAGGATAACATCTGAAGAAGCGATCCGTATAGTACCAATCCGTGTGACCAACGTGACAGTACAAGTAAAGTAATTTAATGCAGGAAATAATTCTAAGCAGGATATGAAATGATCAGAGAATGTACTCGCCTGATATCTGAATGTCCAAGGTAAAGATACTGTCCGAGGAGAGGTGTCTGGCTCCTAATTAGAACAGCACAAGTCACAACATGTCCAGAAGGGTAATATAAAGCACTACAATGCATTCTACATGAATCTAGGTCAAACTAGGCCAAAGTCAACCCTTGGTCAACTCTGGTCAACTGCACTAGTCAAACTAGGTCAAACTAGGTCATGTTCTAAGTACCCAGCAAGTCTTACTAGGCCTAACCAAGACTATCCTAGCAAGCACACATCAATACAAGGCTATACAAGCCAACATACACCCAACTCTATATAGCATGCAATTATTCAATACTCAAATAGGCAAGAATTCACATTGGATATACACTAGGTAATCTATTACTTTAAGCTACATATGTCTACACATATATACACATGCATATATTGGTATTCAATATTAGGTCTATAATCATGGCATTTCAAATGGTTATATAAACTTATATATTACAACACAATATGCTAACATATATATAATATACATACATAGCTAAGTTAACTATATTCATAAATACTTATTTAAGAGGCTATGTGTGTGTATGTGAACATGGCAAAGGGACAAGTGAGGGTTAAATGGGCATACATAGTGTATACATATCAAAGAGTGTCAAAGTGTAAGTGAACAATGTGTCAAGTGTGATAGTGTCAACATAGTGTAAGGGGGTACATGAGGTAATATAGGATTTGTGTTAACATAGAACATTACATCTCATTAACTTGTATATTACATACATTACATCTATTATTACATTACATTCATGCTTGCATTCATTCATCATTCATTTATTCTATTGCACCACTATATGCACCATACATTACATACTATGGAACCTACATATTCATTACAAGCCATACTTATACATGCTTACATTAGATAGGATACATACACCTCATACATTATTTATTTAACCATTTACTCATACTTACATTCTCTATTTAATTACATAATGTATATACATTAACATGGGTTAAATTCAAATAGAACATTATATTACACACAAGGGTGCACAAAATGCATATGCCAAATAGTAACTCCTACTAATAATTAATACTGTACCATCTCAGCATGAATTAAAATTTAGGATTAAAGTTATGTTATATATCTATGTGTTAGCTTTCCGAAACTTCAAACGGATCGCGTTTTCATTTCCGAAAACTCCCGGAATCGCGAAAACACCGAGAACGCATTTGTCTTTCGTACAGCTAACACTCAAATAATTCTCCAGAAAGTTACAGAAAGAATTTGGCCTATTAATACATATTTTTGGAAAGCTAACTTCAATATGCTTCTTTGAAAAAAACGGGAGATTAAACCGAGCTTTGAGCCAGAAGTTATGACATTTCTAAGTTAGGGCTGAAATTAAAAACGTGGATAAAAATCATGACGGATTTAGGTAGTTTGAGACAAAAGAACACAAGTATATAACATAATATATCAAGAACTCACTCTCTACACTAATATATATATATGAGACACTATAGAACATATCTCCAATAAAAAAATATGAGATTAAACATGTAATAATTCATTCATACATAACAACAACACATAGTGTGTCCAAATTTGGGATTTTCCCATATGGACACAACCATAACACAAAGGACACTCCTATGACCTCCAAATGGATACGAAATGGACACAAATGGAGATACAACCATGGGGGTCATTCCTATGGGTTCAAAATAGACCTATATGCATGAGGAAATGAAAAGGAGAAGGAATTTATACCTTCCGGTAGATCGAATCGAAGAAAAGCCTTCCCGGAGCGACACCGACACGTAGAGATTCCAAAAGGACACGAACGAGCTCCGAATCCTCCCAAACTTGGGTAGCTTCCTCCTTGGCTAGAATAGAGAAGGAAAGAAGAAGATTTGGTGGTGAAATGGAAGAATTTGGTGGAGAAATTGCTAGGGATTGCTCTCTAGGAATTTGGGGAAGAACAAGAGAGAGAGTGTGGATGAGAATAATGAAATGAACTTGAGCCTATCCTCTCCCAAAGTGGCTGGCCATATGGGGCTATTTGTCCTATTATGGTAAGGTCCAAAATGCCCCTACTAACCTATCTATGAGTATTAGGAAAGGGCTAATTGGTTGGGGCTAAATTAGTCATTCTAAAGTCTCTAATCACACTAACCTTATCCATAATAATTAGTCTAACCTCTAACTAAAATATTTCTATCATGTGGACTAAAATTAATATCATGTGGGCCATGCCTAACTAGTGTGTGGGTCCCACTAGAGTCAAACTACCCCCGGGTCCCCGTTTCAAGTCGGATTGAGTTCAAATTCGAACCCAACTCAAATAACCCCAAAACAATATCATAAATAATAAAATAATATCAAAATAATTCAGAGAGGTCAAATGCAAAAATATCCTTAGGCCAAAAATGACATTAAAATATCATAATCACATGGTTAGGCTCTAGGTCAAACAGTCTCTAGGGTTTCACTAGCAAAACGTCAAAACCACAAGTCATTGATTTAAATAATTTTAAAATGATTTAAAATCACCAAAAATTATATCATAAATTAAATATCATTATTAAAATAATTATAAACACGAAATTTCAAAATTACCCTCATTTGGGAAACTGGGTGCTACAACTCTACCCACCTTAGAAAAATTTCGTCCTCGAAATTTAAGATCGATAGTACTCCTTCTAGAGCCTCTAACCTACCCAATATCTAAGGTAACACTTCCTAACTCTGGAATAATAAACGGACATCTAAAAAGTGTCAATCTAGGAATACCTCCAATACTGCTCTGCTGTACGGCGGTAATGGAACTTCAATAAAATATGGACTGGAACCTATATCCAAGGAACTGGACCTATTTTAAAGTGGTCTTAACTAAGGATGAAAAGGAACTGATCATAGGCTACAGGTATGCTCAAACTATTATCTTCCGATTAACCATCTATTAATACATTCTATTACCATAGGAACGATGCATTACTAAGACATATAGGCCCCTATCTCTCATAACACATTTATACTCACCAAAAGACTAGTACATCCTATCAAGGCTGATACTATAATCTCTCATAAATCTCCTAAGCTACATGTTTATAGACACACATCCCCACATCAAGGACTAACCTATATATATCTACAACTGATACTAATGGGGTGACGTCCCTATTTCCCAACAATCAAGGTCTAAAATTTTTTTTTATCTAAATCATGCAATTTGAAGGAATAGTATACAAGGTCAGGGCATACCGTAGCAGTTGGAAGTCTCACCTAGGTATACTAATCATTCTAGGTCAAAACAGTACTATGGTATCAACACACAAACAATCTAGGGTGTCCTAATTGGGAAGGTAAGGGAACAACAATCATCAAGGTTGTGGGGCTGTCTACCATCCAATATAAAAATTGGTCATTAACAAGCAACTAAGAAATTATTAAAAGGTTACTATTCCATAAAATGGCAAAAATTAAAAATTTAGGCACAATAAATCACAAATAGATTTTTGTCTTGACACGATCTAAGTTGATCAATTTCGGGATAAAACGAGATTTGGACAAGAAGGAAAATCAATGAAATCAAAATATGAGCACGAGCATCCAATGATGGAGGTTTAGATCATAATTAAATTTAATTCGACTGAGTACGAATACGAGGTTCATAGGCGATGAAAAGATTTCAAGAAGAATTGTCAAGGCTGTCGCGAATGAGACTCTAGGGTCAAGTTTAACTATGTCTCCATTCTCGTAGATTGATACATGAAAAAAAAGCGAACCAAAGTGCAATAGGTTGATCAGACCATCATGTACCGGTTCTGATTAGACAATATGTTAGTGGATGGCCACCCAATAAAATATGTCATGACCAAGCTCGAAAATAGATAAGCTTGCAAAACTAAGGCTAATTTAGCAGCACAAGATATAAGGGTGGTAATGATGAAAGGAATTACATAGTCCAAGTTTCTTAACCAACGGGTCAAGTAATCAGATAAGGTACAAGGTTAAGCATCTAAGGAAACAAGCAGAACACCATCACATGTCGGGTCGAACGAATTGAGTCAAGGCTGGATTTCTAATTGAAATAAGAAGAAATTTAGTATAATGGTAGAGGTGATAGTTTAGCCAGTTGACCAGAAAATTATATCAAGAAAATAGAGTACAAGAAGACGAGTTTTAGTAGGACATGATATACCTACACGAAGGTGAGCTCGTCTAGGTCTTGCATATAAGATTTGTTGGAGGGTAACAGCTAGTATTACATTCCGAATATCAAAGTCATGATAAGAAACGTCAAGGATCTCAATTAGAAAGTGGGAGTTCAATAGGTGGTAATTAATGCACAAAAATAATGAAGATCGAGTTAGTCATCTGCTTCTGATACTCTTAAGTTCATATGGTCATAACTTGCCAGTGATATCTTTACCTCACCAGTCTCCATATAAAAATTTAACCTTTACTTAAACCCTTACCATGACTACCGTAGGCAATTCCCAATTTCCAAACATCACTCTTGAAGCACAACCCTCACATTTAGGAATCAACATTAACCATTTATTTAAATTTCCAAGTTCTTTCACCTTGTCTTAAATTTAACCCAAAACCTCTAAATCCCGTTTACGAATTCCTTGAACTTGTTCAAATTGTTCTCCTCGTATTATTTAATTTAAATCTCTAGGCCTTACAAAACTTATCTTTCATCATAAAATTAACTTTCGTATTTTCTTCGACATACACCCTTGAATATTATTCTCCTAAAATATTTCACAACAATCTCTAAACTTCCATAACTTTGTGCTCTCTCTATCCCTAGTCATTTCCTCGCAACATCTTGTTTAATATCCTTATTAAACACAATTAACTTCTCTTTTCCATTACTAACCTTCTACATAGCCTCAGAGTAAAAGTTTTTCCCAGAATCAATAACCAAGATTTTCTAAGTTCTCAAAACTAGGTTGACCTCTGATATCCTCATTAGTTTTGAATACACCTATAAACTATCTCATAACCCCAAAATTTCACTAAATGTAATTGTTTCTAGATTGGCAGTATACATCTCCTTATTCTATTCGAGACCTTTACCACATTTCTATCTCAAGTTTCCATATGGAACACTCCACATTTGATTTCCTTTAGATCATCATAAAATAACCAGTTACGTCTTCTCTGAGCTACATAATTTACGTCACTTCCTTAACATTTCTCAGGCAAAATGATATGAAGATTCAAGAGTTGTCAAGGTATAGCTGACAGAATTATATACGAGACAGGGAATTGATATAATCAGGACAGGTATATAAGACAAAAAATGATGGTAGTAAAAATATTAGCAGGAAAAAAATGATAATAGAATCTGTTCTGCTTATCTATTTAAAAGAGGGACCCATTTTTTTGAAACAAGAATTATAATACCAAATCCAAAATAAGGCCCAGCAAAATTATTGGTTTATTGTATTAAGAAGAAATAAATTTTTGTAAGAAGTTACACAAGGTTTATAAAAATAGCTAAAGCTACATCCTAAGTAAACAATGAGAAACAAAACAAAACAACAATAATTCCTTCTCTTTTTTTTTTGAATGACTGAAACAAAAGTAGCAAAAACATGTTCGAAAATATTTAAGGTACAATCTGATAATCATATACGTCTATCCAAAATCATGGTACTCTAAATCCTCGTCATACTAGTGAGCAAGGCTATGATAATCACAGAGTCCTTGACTTATGCACATACCTCTAGAATCATGGTATTTAACATTTTCGCGATGTCGCTAGCTTGGCTGCGAAAACCTTAAATTTCCACACCCGAGAAATATATCCAAAATCAGACTATATGTCCTCACCATGCTGGCTAATGTGACTATAGAAGACAAGATTTCCATAACTTAGATGACCTAGCCCATATAATTTCATCTTGCCAAAAATTAAATTAAATCAACAATAAATACCAAAAAAAAATTAAATTTATCAACGAACATCAAAATTCAGAAATGAACAAAATCCTTCAAATCATATAACTACAAACTCGGATGCTATAGCTAACATCAAGATTCAAATTTCAACAATCTTCATCAAAATCAATAAATACAAACTCAAATTCAATAATAATCCATCAAAATCAAATTCAATAGCAGAAAGTAAAGATAAATCAAATCAAGGAAAAAAGAAAAGAGTTTTCAAATCGGAGTTAAACAAGATTCTCAAGGGTCGTCCCAGGAATCTCTCAAGGGATCCTAATTATGATTGAGTATCTTCAAAAATATATCCTAATCCTACTGCAGGCTGTAGTTGTACTCTAGTTCGAATACCACTATACAAACTCAACCTGCATAGGCCACCACTAAAAACGTGTCACGACCCGCACCCACTGTTAGGGTACGAGAACGTAACAACGCCCAGCCTATGCCGCAGTGTCGGTGGTAGAACGCTGTCCTAGGTCACATTATCTAACAATATAATGCTAAGCAGTTTATACTCCCCGAATGGGGGTGACATAGCAGATACAGACTCAATCACATCTAAGGTAGAGCATGATAAGGATAGATAAAACATGAAATCCAAAAGAGATACAGGAAATAGAAGTCTAAGTGTCTAAGATACATAAACCCAAAAATACATCTCAAAACTCAAATACGGATACAGTAATCCACAAAGTAAATACAACTCCAGACAAAATAAAATAACTACCTAAACAACCTCTACTGTGTCTCCTCTAGGCTAGCAGGCAATCCTAGGCCATCTGTAAAATTTATCAACAGGTCCAGTCAGGACAGGAGCGAGCACATTACATCTCAACAGTTCATAGCAGGTTAGAAAATATAATCATGCAGTAAAGTAAGATACAGGTACTGAAAGAAATGCTGTATGTAAACAGAGAGAGAGAGAGCTGTAATAGAAATATCTACTATAAATAGAGAACTAACATGCGGCTAGTGAGTCAGAGTACAATATAGACATGTAAATGGCATAGGAGATTCTGATAAGACACTATGGAAGAGATTCTGATAAGATACTACTTGGGTATTATTCACATGTCTATTTCTACTCCTCCGTACCCCGAATCAGTACACAAGGATCCAACCAAGTTATGTTATGATTCCACGCAAAGCCCCCGAAGGGTGATACATGGATGTCCCAAAAATGGGGATTCTAGGAGATTCTAGGATACCCAGTAAATAGAATAGGAGATTCTAGGAGACTCTGTGATCATAAGAGTATATGTCACAAGTGATCAAAGAACCTGTGAAGCATAGTGATACGTCATGTAAGTAAAATGCACAGAACATGTAGTACCCGATGCTCCCTAAGGATAACATCTCAAGAAGGGATCCGTATAGTACCAATCCGTGTGACCAACGTGACAGTATAAGTAAAGTAATTTAATGTAGGAAATAATTCTAAGCAGGATATGAAATGATCAGAGAATGTACTCGCCTGATATCTGAATGTCCAAGGTAAAGATACTGTCCGAGGAGAGGTGTCTGGCTCCTAATTAGAACAACACAAGTCACAACATGTCTAGAAGGGTAATATAAAGCACTACAATGCATTCTACATGAATCTAGGTCAAACTAGGCCAAAGTCAACCCTTGGTCAACTCTGGTCAACTGCACTAGTCAAACTAGGTCAAACTAGGTCATGTCCTAAGTACCCAGCAAGTCTTACTAGGCCTAACCAAGACTATCCTAGCAAGCACACATCAATACAAGGCTATACAAGCCAACATACACCCAACTCTATATAGCATGCAATTATTCAATACTCAAATAGGCAAGAATTCACATTGGATATACACTAGGTATTCTATTACTTTAAGCTATATATGTCTACACATATATACACATGCATATATTGGTATTCAATATTAGGTCTATAATCATGGCATTTCAAATGGTTATATAAACTTATATATTACAATACAATATGCTAACATATATATAATATACATACATAGCTAAGTTAACTATATTCATAAATACTTATTTAAGAGGCAATGTGTGTGTATGTGAACATAGCAAAGGGGCAAGTGAGGGTTAAATGGGCATGCATAGTGTATACATATCAAAGAGTGTCAAAGTGTAAGTGAACAATGTGTCAAGTGTGATAGTGTCAACATAGTGTAAGGGGGTACATGAGGTAATATAGGATTTGTGTTAACATAGAACATTACATCTCATTAACTTGTATATTACATACTTTACATCTATTATTACATTACATTCATGCCTACATTCATTCATCATTCATTTATTCTCTTGCACCACTATATGCACCATACATTACATACTATGGAACCTACATATTCATTACAAGCCATACTTATACATGCATACATTAGATAGGATACTTACACCTCATACATCATTTATTTAATCATTTACTCATGCTTGTATTTTCTATTTAATTACATAATGTATATACATTAACATGGGTTAAATTCAAATAGAACATTATATTACACACAAGGGTACACAAAATACATATGCCGAATAGTAACTCCTACTAATAATCAATACTGTACCATCTCAGCATGAATTAAAATTTAGGACTAAAGTATGTTATAGATCTATGTGTTAGCTTTCCGAAACTTCAAACGGATCGCGTTTTCGTTTCCGGAAACTCCCGGAATCGCGAAAACACCGAGAACGCGTTTATCTTTCGTACAGCTGACACTCAAATAATTCTCCAGAAAGTTACAAAAAGAATTAGGCCTACTAATACATGTTTTTGGAAAGCTAACTTCAATACGCTTCTTTTAAAAAAAACGAGAGATTAAACCGAGCTTTGAGCCAGAAGTTATGATATTTCTAAGTTAGGGCTGAAATTAAAAACGTGGATAAAAATCATGACGGATTTAGGTAGTTTGAGACAAAAGAACACAAGTATATAACATAATATATCAAGAACTCACTCTCTACACTAATATATATATATATGAGACACTATAGAACACATCTCCAATAAAAAAATATGAGATTAAACATGTAATAATTCATTCATACATAACAACAACACATAGTGTGTCCAAATTTGGGATTTTCCCATATGGACACAACCACAACACAAAGGACACTCCTATGACCTCCAAATGGACACGAAATAGACACAAATGGAGATACAATCATGGGGGTCATTCCTATTGGTTCAAAATAGACCTATATGCATGAGGAAATGAAAAAGAGAAGGGATTTATACCTCCCGGTAGATCGAATCGAAGAAAAGCCTTCCCGGAGCGACACCGACACGTAGAGATTCCAAAAGGACACGACCGAGCTCCGAATCCTCCCAAACTTGGGTAGCTTCCTCCTCGGCTAGAATGGAGAAGGAAAGAAGAAGATTTGGTGGTGAAATGGAAGGATTTGGTAGAAAAATTGGTAGGGATTGCTCTCTAGGAATTTGGGGAAGAACAAGAGAGAGAGTGTGGATGAGAATAATGAAATGAACTTGAGCATATCCTCTCCCAAAGTGGCTGGCCATATGGGGCTATTTGTCCTGTAAGGTCCAAAATGCCTCTACTAACATATTCTATGAGTATTAGGAAAGGGCTAATTGGTTGGGGCTAAATTAGTCATTCTAAAGTCTCTAATCACACTAACCTTATCCATAATAATTAGTCTAACCTCTAACTAAAATATTTCTATCATGTGGACTAAAATTAATATCATGTGGGCCATGCCTAACTAGTGTGTGGGTCCCACTAGAGTCAAACTACCCCCGGGTCCCCGTTTCAAGTCGGATTGAGTTGAAATTCGAACCCGACTCAAATAACCCCAAAACAATATCATAAATAATAAAATAATATCAAAATAATTCAGAGAGGTCAAATGCAAAAATATTCTTAGGCCAAAAATGACATTAAAATATCATAATCACATAGTTAGGCTCTAGGTCAAACAGTCTCTAGGGTTTCACTAGCAAAACGTCAAAACCACAAGTCATTGATTTAAATAATTTTAAAATAATTTTAAATCACCAAAAATCATATCATGAATTAAATATCATTATTAAAATAATTATAAACACAAAATTTTAAAATTACCCTCATTTGGGAAACTGGGTGCTACAGACTTTCTCTTCCAGATGTTGAAATGCTTCGCGTCAAACTTCTCAAGTTTGTTAAAACTTGTATCGAGAATGTTTGCTCGCTTGTTCTCCATTGGATTCGGATCTTGCTTTGAGATTGTTATTTCCAAAATAGATCAAAAAGAAAGAATAGTTAGAAGCAGAGATCACTCCACAGGAGGATCAAGATAAAAGAACAATAAAAGATAGAGATCTTTCCACATGAGATGGTACCTCTGATCTGAGTTCCTAGGACTACAGAGAAACCAGTCCAAAAGTGCCTAAAACTACTGCTGGAACGAAAAAAGTTTTGTTACAAACTGACAGAATGCCACGACCCACACCGACTTTTGGGATACGAGTATGTGTTCAAGCTCATCCTACATTGCAGCATCGGCGGTAGTATGCTGTCTATGATAAGTATTATCCATAACAAGTACACAGTTCACATATTTCATCCACAACTAAGTCATGGCAAAGAGATTAAACTTAAAAGTTCAATAAATAATTTAAAAAAAAATCTACTACAACACAAGATAGTCTCAGGAATAAACCCTTTAGAAACAAATATAAAACCAACCAGAACTAAAGCCCTCTAAGCCCACTAGCTAAGAATAATACGAAAGAGCATAAGGAAGAGATATGCTACTCCACATCAGTAAACGCAACCGACACATTGGTTACTTCAGTATCACCAAGATACGTACCATAAACCTTGGGGCAAACCATGTCGTCTAAAACTGAAAAATAGTTATTCAGTCAGGATTGGGTAAGTCACCATAACACTACACTACACAGTATAATATACAAGCATGTAGAATAACAGTAAAAAAGATGAATATAACATGATACAATAAAAGAGTACCACTATATCTTGGAAAAAAATTGAGAGTACAACTATGACATGGAACAATTGAAGGTACAACTAAGACACAAAAACAATATGAGAGCACGACTAATATAAGACCAACCACTAGACAATATGTCAAAATGAATCAAGTCATGTGTACTGTGTATTTTAGAATATAAGTGTTCCGCATGTAGACGGGTTAGGACATCTAGCACTCGGTACGTGAGGTACAACAACTGCTACTAACATTGACATTGGAAAAAACTGGTACATTACGTAGACCATATGCATACTAGTTTTATTCTCCTCCTGACTCTCTCATAAGTAAACATGATCACTTTAACATTAACTTTAAAATTGAGCATTGAATAATAAATATTGAACATTAAACTTGGAACGTTGAACATGGACAAAAATTATAGGTAATCATGTATGGTGATAACAGGTATAACTCTCGTGCATCAAAATAGAAAAGGTAAATCTACAATGTCAAGGATTTGAACACATGCAGCATAGAATAAAGGTAATATAGGCTATATGATACTTGTCTTGCTCCGAAAAAGGATGAAGTCGCGACTCAAGACATTATCTGATTTACCCCGACACATAAATTTAACAAGTTAGATTCTACAAAAGGGGCTAAATAGGTTGCTCCTAACAATTGTTAACAAATATATAAAATGTTTTTTAATTCAAAAATAATAGTTTTATCATAATTTAATATTAAAAAATAAAGTTTTTAGCCAATGGGAATAGTTTTTATAGATGTAAGACTTTTGGCACGCAAATCGAGGCACACGTTGGCCAAAATGTCAATTGTCCCAACTTTCTGATTTTAAATCATGGATATATCAAATTTCAGTATTACATGAACACTGAAATTGACGGTGACGTAAAAGCTCAGACAGATAAAAAGATATCCGCGATATGGCACGAAAATCAGATTTTATCGGTTTTCTAATTTGGACAGACTTCTAAAATAAAAATAGAACATAAAATATTTTAGAAAATTGCTGGAAAAAATATATGATGTGTATTTTCCCGTCAACGTTCCAAAACTTTAAACGGTTCATGATTCTGATTCATGGTTCTTCCGAAAACTTCCAAACGTGTCAGATTTCGGACAACTGTCACTCCACAAATTTTCCAAAAAATTAGGTTCAGAATTTATGGAACAAATTTAATATTTAGATAATATACCTCGAAACGGTTCCAACGCCAGAAACAGGGATGCATTTGGAGTCCGGACCTACGAGTAATGGCTTCATGAAGTCGAAAGAACCTAAGGAGAAATATCTCTCTCTCTCTCCGCTCGGATCGAATGCTCGAAAAGAAGTCAACTTGCTCAATCCGAGTCCGACTCCAGTTCGAAGTGGCTCGACTCTGGGTCAGACTCGAAGACCGAGTCAGTAACTACCTATGAGATGGGTCGCTGACGGGCGGGGCCCGCTTTCGACTCTGTGGAGAATGGCAGGTGGGCCTGGACGTCGCTGACTGGGTTATTATTTTGGGGAAAAGGATTTTAATTTCCAGAAAATAGCTTTTGATCAGTTTTTGGTCAAAAAAATTCATAATAAATATTAAAGTAGTCAAAAAATTCTGGAAAAATTCTATAAAATGTAAAATGAAATATTAAATAAATTTTGGGGTCAATTTTTGTCTTAGGTTTTCTACAATAAAAATCCTAGAAGTCCTAGAAGCTAGATTTTCCTTATATTTTAATTATCTAAAAATTCTAGAAAAATCCTAGAAAATCAAAAATAGCCTAAACATGATTCTAAACCTTACTATGAGTCTCAATGAGCTATATGAACCATTGTATTATATTATTATCAGTATGGATCTATACTTAGTATCTTAAAGCTAGATTCCCACAAAAATTCCTATTGTTTTCTATTTATGTAATTATTAATAAAAAAATATTAATTTTGGTAGCGGATGCTACAACCTACCCCCTTAAAATATTTTTGTTCTCAAAAGTCAAACACACAAATTTATATAGTAATATATACAAGCAATCTTCTATGGCAATCTAATAACAACTCTCAGGGTAAATCATGGAATGGTCATTAGGGAATAAATAGAAGTTAAAACTTAATAATATCTAAAGCCAACTAGGGTATACTAAGCATGTACCTTAATTAACAGTTGTAACTACAAAAGGCTGCAAGAAAATTTATACATGTTACATTCGTTTTGGGATCGTGCCACGACTGCAAATGCTTGGCCCTGGCCTTGGTGCGATAATCCTCCAAAATGTTAATGCTGGGTTGGTCTATTGGTTGGTAGAGGAGGAGCTATAGGGCAATATTTTACTCAATGATTGGACGATCCACAACGTAGGCAAAGTCCTAGTCGCACCCTATAACTCTCCCAAATATGTCCTTATCTTCAACAAAAATGACAGCTAATCTTGGGTTGATTCTATTGCTATTATTAGGGTGGTAATACTCTAGTTGCAGGATGATGTTGTTGTTGCTGGGTTTGAAGGGTCTTTTGTTGGATAATGAGATTTTTTGATGGTTCATGATGACTGCTATCTCTATCACCTCCAGTTGAATCATGGGTCCTTTTAGGTCTTAGGTCTAGATCAGCCTCTATTCCCTGAGCCTCTCCTACAATTCCTGCAAATGTCGTAGTACCCGAGGAAATATGAACCATAATTTTTTTGGCCAAGCCCAGTCAAAATCTCCGTGCTCGATCCTCTGGGTCCTTAACCATGTACTCTACGAAACGACTTAATCTGTCGTACTCCGCGACGTACTCATCCACTGATAGGCTACCATATTCCAAGTTTTGGAACTGATTCTCTAGAACGCCCTTGGATATTGCATGAAAGAATTTTCTCTTAAAGAGGTCCTTGAACTGATCCCAGGTTAGGTCTGGATCTGCTAGCTTGGGCTTATTTTTGAACCAAGTGCGAGCAATATCGTTAAGCTGCAACCAACAACCTTAATCTTTAAGTCCTACAAAATTCGAGAAATCCTCATAATCTGCTCGATGTCATCAAGCCACTCGTTAGCATAGAGAATTCCCTCAGTCCCTTTGAATTCTCGCTGGTTCATCTTCTTAAAGTCCTAGATATTCACGTCACTCGGCTGAGTGAGCTGCTGTGGCTGCTGAGCAGCCTTCTACATGGTTCTCAAGGCAACTTGTTGAGCATGCTCCATGCCTGCCCATATCACCTCTGTCTGTTGCCTTTGGTACTCTGCATGTACCCTTTGCGCCTCCATCATGCCTCAATTAGCTCATGTAGAGGTTCCTCATTAGCCAGCACGCCTTCTTGAGTTGGATTTATTGGAAGAGGAGAAAGGCAATCAGATGCAGCTATTGCATCCTCCTGAGATGCAGAAGGCTGCTGGTGGTTACCGTTTCCTACGATGTTGTGAGCTCTAGTCCTGGTTTCTATTCTAAAAATAGAGGGAAAATAATGAGAAGACAACTACTATGGTCTGACATTAACTAACTAGATATGCACTATCATTATGCAACTATTGCTGACTAAAAAGGGACGTAAAGTACATAGTTAGAATGGTAGATGCAAATATATAGATGAAATCACGGACGAAATTAAGCATGATGCATAAGAGAGATGATGATGATAGAAGACTCATTGGGTTGGGAATCCTATTTGTGGATGATATGAACCTTTCATAGAATTATTCTAGTAGCTAAGTTTAAGTCTATCCACAGGCTCGCAGTAGTACGACTAACTTAAGTACTACCACGAGTTCGCAATCTTTTACAAAATTGACCTGCATGGGCCACCATAAAAACTTGTCATAATTCGTACCCACTTTTGGAATACGAGTACGTATCCAAGCCCAGCCTACACCACAGCATTAGCGGTAGCACGCTGTCTATAATAATCATTAGCCATAACAAGTACACAGTTCACATATATCATCCACAACTAAGTCAAGACAAAGTGATTAAACTTAAAAGTCCCAACAAACAATTTAAAGAAAAATCTACTACAACTCAAGATAGTCTCGGGAATAAATCTGTTAGATATAAATATAAGGCTAAATTACAACTTGATATCCTCAACTACCACTATTTTTCAACTTGATACCCTCGACTTTTGTAGGTACCAACTTAATACAATATCTCAACTTATATTTCTAACTTGATACCCAATTCTTTTTTATTCCTAAACTACCCTCTCATGGCTGCTAATTCCCCCCCCCCGACAGCCATCTCCTCCGGTGACCACCCCTTACCCACCCCTAGCCCTAATGACCCCCCTACCTGCCCTTGGCCCCAACGACCCACCCTACCCGCTCCCGAACCCGCACTCCTGCTCGCGTGCACCCCCACATGCTGCCCCGAAGCTACCACATGTTGTCCAACGTGCCACCGCGTACTACCCCGTATGCCCTTATGTGCTGTCGCGCTTTGTCCTGCACTCGTACGCACGTTCCCCCGCGCCCACTCGCGTGCTCCACCATGCTCTACCCCGCGCTTGCTCGTACACTATCCAATTTGCCATGCCCTCGAGCGTCCTCACGCCCGTCTCCTATTTGCGTCCGTCGTTCGCTCGTGCCTGCCGCCTGCTCGTGCCAGCCATCCGCTCTCGTGTGCCTGTCTACTACCACCCGCAGCCAGAAAAAGATGGGGTAGGGGGTTGGAGGAGAAGATAAAGGGCAATTTGGTCCAAAAATTTTCAGGGTGTCAAGTTGATACCTATAAAAGTTGAGGGTATCAAGTTCAAAACCAGTGATTGTTGAGGATATCAAGTTACAATTTAGCCTAAGTATAAAAGCAACTAGGACTAAACTCCTCTAAGCCCACTAACTAAGAATAATATGAAAGAGCATAAGGAATAGATATCTCCACATCAGTAGAAGCAACCAACACATTGGTAATGTCAGTATCACCAAGATACACACCATAACCCTCGGGGTAAACCACGTCGTCTAAAGTTGAAAAATAGTTATTCAGTCAGGATTAGAGCAATTCACCATAATACTACACTACACGGTATAATATACAAGCACGCAGAATGACAGTAAAGAAAAGATGAATATAACATGATACAAAAAGAGTACGACTACATCTTGAAAATAGTTTGAGAGTACAACTATGACGTGGAACAGTTGAAGGTACAACTAAGACACAAAAACAATATGAGAGCACGACTAATATAAGACCAACCACTAGACAATATGTCAACACGAATCAGGTCATGTGTACTGTGTGTTTTAGAATATAAATATCTCGCATGTGGATGGTTTAGGACATCTGGCACTCGGTATGTGAGGTACAATAACTGCTACTAACATTGACATTACAAAAAACTGGTACATTGCGTAGACCACATGCATATTAGTTGTATTCTCCTCCCGACTCTCTCACAAGTAAACATGATCACTTTAACATTAACTTTAAACTTGAACATTGAATATTAAATATTGAACATTGAACTTGGAACATTGAACATTGAATATTGACAAAAATTATTAGGTGATCATGTATGGTGATAACAGGTATAACTCTCGTACATCAAAATAGAAAAGGTAAATAAAAAATGTCAATGAATAGAACACATGCAGCATAGAATAAAGGTAATATAGGCTATAGTGATACTTGCTTTGCTCCAGAAAAAGATGAAGTCGCGACTCAAGACGTTGTCTGATTTACCCCGACACATAAATTTAACAAGTTAGATTCTACAAAAGGGGCTAAATATGTTGCTCCTAAAAATTGTTAACTAAGATAGAAAATATCTTTTAATTCAGAAATAATATTTTTAAAATCATAATTTAATATTAAAAAAAAATTAGCCAATAGGAATAGTTTTTATAGATCTGAGACTTTTGGCACGCAAATCGAGGCGCACCGTTGGCCAAAATGTCAATTGTCCCAACTTTTTGATTTGAAATCATGGATATGCCAATTTTAGTGTTATATGGACATTGGAATTGACGGTGATGTAAAATCTCATGCAGATAAAAAGTTATTCGCGATATGGCACGAAAATCAGGTTTTGTGGGTTTTCTAATTAGGACGTACTTCTAAAATAAAAACAGAAAATAAAATATTCTGAAAAATTATAGGTAAAATATTTGATGTGTATTTTTTCGTCAGCGTTCCAAAACTTCAAACGATTCATGATTCTGATTTTGGTTCTCCCGGAATCTCGATAATACTGAAACGTGTCAGATTTCAGACAACTGGCAATCCACGAATTCTCCAAAAAATTTAGGTTTAGAATTTATGATAACAAATTTGATATTCATAAAATATACCTCAGGACGGTTCCAATGCCAGAAAAGGGGACACGTTTGGAGTCCGAAGCTAAGAGTAATAGCTTCATGAAGTCAAAGGAACATAAGGAGCAATCTCTTTCTCTCTCTCTCTCTCTCTCTCTCTCTCTCTCTCTCTCTCTCCTCTCTATAAAATTGGCAAGGAACTAGTAGGGTTATTATACCGTATATATATATATATATATATATATATATATATATATATGGGGCAGAGAACCGTAGCTCCGATTGGGGCACGTGTCGGGCATCCAGCGGCCTCCCGCTCGGATCGAACACTCGAGAAGAAGCCGGCTCGGCTCAATCCGAGTCTGACTCTAGTTCGGAGTAGCTCGGCTCCGAGTCTGCCTCGGAGACCAAGACAGCAGCTGACCCACGAGCTAGTTTCGGACACGTAGTCTTGAAAATAGTCTTGAAAATGTTGTGTTTTATCTGTCTTTGCAATGTGGTTAGACTGTGGTTGATTATCTTAGGTCGGTTGGCCTAGTTTCTACTGCGGTTAGTTTCTGACACATAGAATCATAGCGTGGTATAGTCCCAATAAAATTTGGAGCTAGAAGCTATAATTTCTTTGCTGGATAAGTGGATTTTATTGTTGTTGATGCTCATACTCTAGATATTAAGTCACCCTTCATAAAACTTTCAAGAAAATACATAGTGCCAATCTTTGTTCTGTTGGTGTTTTTGCTTTTGGACTATAGAAAAATAGTCCTACATTGGCTACACCACCAAGTGGGTATCTCAATATAATGCTTTGCATGTGTTAAGGTGTGCACATGGGGTGTGGTAGGGCACATGTGGGGGTATTTTTCTAGGAGAATGGATTAACTCCAACAAGGAAGCATATTACTTTTTGTCGTTCGGACTTGGAATCGGGCTCCAGGATGCTTCATGCATGCACGGGCATATATGGAGGATAGGCGTTGACTGGCACACAACTACGCCGATTGTGGGATGATTTAAAATATCAAACTCTATTTTTTAAGTATTGGTATTTTAGTCCCACATCGGATTAGAGAAGAAGTGAAGTCTCACTCCACTATTTATATAAAGCACCCTGGCTACCTTTGTAACATGCAAAAAAAGAAAGCAAAGGAAGCCCGTTGAGTCCAGAAAGCCCGTTCGAATTACAAAAAGTTGACTAACGAGCGTTCTAGAAGTTCTTTGAGAACTTGTTGGTTCCCGGAAGCGGATCATATAATGCGAATCTTGCTTTGAGCAACGGTAATTTTTATCACCCCAGCAAGGGTGTTGAAATCTTATCTTTTTTTCTTCTTCATCTTCGTCTTCCTTCGTCTTCTTCTAAGAGCTAAAGGATCTTTATAGAGGCAAATTCTTTTCCTCTAAATTCTCTGAAGTTCCTCATATACAGAGTGTGTGAGCAAATCGTTTATAGAATTACTCTGCCTACTTACGTTCTTCCATCTAAGATCTGTTTGGTAATAACAATATCAAAGCAAGATCCGGATCAGATGGAGAACTGATGTACAATCCTTCTCGATACAAGCTTTAACAAACTTGAGAAGATTGACAGGCATCACTTCCAATGTTTGGAAGAGAAAAAGTTCTTTGTCAAATGGTTGGATGAGTGTTGGTCCTATCTATTTAAGGAGGAGGATGCACAATACATGGTAAATTGAATTTGTCGAGTGCATGGAGATTACACCCTATGCTAGACGGACAAGAATGTTGGCCCATCAAGCCATAGCCAAATCGATTTAGATAATTGACTTAAAACTCCGAATGCGATATGAAAAGAAACATAAAATTAAAGTTTACACCTCCTCTGATTTTTTTTTTACTTTTATTCTGTATTTTTTCTTTTATTGAGTCTAGATTAAAGTGTAAGTCGGGATCACTAGCATTTTGAAAGATCAACCCTAAAACCTATCTTTGATTCATTTCCCCTGACCCAAAACTTGATTCATTTTTTGAACCAAACCAAACCCACATGCAAAAGCCCAAACCAAACCCACATCTGATTCATTTTCTGAACCAAACCAAACCCACATCCAAAATTCAAAACCAAATCAGGTTGATCAGAAACCCTAGTAACCGAACTCGGCCAGAGTTTTGCCCAAACTCGGACCGGACTCGGTCACCTGGATTTTATCTTGTTCAGCAGCTTTACCTATTCTTTTGGATCACCAACATTTAGGCTACAGAGTTCTGTCCGAACTTTGTCTTAGAAAAACTTATAAAAAGAGAAAAATTCCCATTTCTATTCACTAATTCATTCTTCATCTTCTCTTCTATTCCTAAGCTTTCTATTCAAATTACAAAGCTTCAATCTTTAAATCTCCAAGATAACCCAATTCTTCTAGTGCCAGTAGTTTTCGATTAGGAGTATTCGAGTTGTACAAAGCTTGGCATATAAAAGTTTTTCTCAGAAAGGTGTTGTTAAAGTTTGATTGTGGGCTTCGGATAAAAATACGATGGTGTTGAAGTTGGCGTGTTCTTCGGACTAAAGCACGCGGTGTAATCTCTATTCAAAATAGTGGATTATAGCAAGCAAGAGTTCTGGCGAACTGGATTTGTCTTCTCAGAGGAAAACCAGTATAAACCTGTTGTGTCTGCATATTGCTTTCTTGCCTCTACTATTTACTGCTTTACTCGTACTTTAATTTTGATTGATTATCTGCTTCACCTGCTTAGAATTTTTATTGGTAATTATTTTTCTGTTGCACTCTATTCACCCCCTCTAGAGGTGCCATCGATCCTATAATTGGTATCAGAGCACAGCTTATCTCTAGTCGGATTAAAACTCCTTGAGATATGGCACCCATATATCCAAGTAATAGTGAAGGTCAATCAGTAGGCCACCCCTATTTGATAGCACAAATTATACGTATGAGCTTTTTCCTCAAGTCTCTTGATTTCGATTTATGATCGATTGTCATGAATGGATATAAGAAACCACTACCTATTATGGTATAGGGTGTTCTAGTGGAAGAACCATTCGACAGATATACCGACCATGAAAAGAAACAAGCTAATCTTGATGCAAAAATCATAAATGCTTTATTTTGTGTTGTAGATAGAACTGA
This sequence comes from Iris pallida, assembly GCA_029216955.1. NCBI lineage: Eukaryota > Viridiplantae > Streptophyta > Magnoliopsida > Asparagales > Iridaceae > Iris > Iris pallida. The sequence continues at coordinate 28,174,764 of JANAVB010008599.1, forward strand.
GTTCAATAGAGTTTCTATATGTGTCACATCTTACGAGGTTCGGAAACTACTTGAGGTTACTCATGAAGGTACTTCGCAAGTGAAGGAATCCAAAATCTTAAGACTAACACAAGAGTATGAGGCCTTCAACATGAAGCCTAATAAGACTATCACACTGGTTCTCAAACATTGTCAATCCCCTACCTTCCTTTGGAAAGATACAGCAATCACGAAAAGATTCGAAAGGTGCTTCGCGGGCTAACAAAGAACTAGAATCCTAAAGCGACAGCCATTATTGAAGGAAATGATCTCATTATCATGACTCTTGAAACCCTTATGGGAAAGCTTATGATGCATGAGCTACATCTTAAAGATTTTGAAGAGTCAGCTCCAAAAGAGAAGGTAATAGCATTCAAAGCTAACCATAAAATAGCCTCTGACAATGAAAGTGAGATAGACTGCTCAGACAACGAACAAATGGCTCTTATGGTAAGAAACTTCAGAAGATTTCTCAGATATAAGAAATCGAACAAGAAGAAGAAAGATTCCAGAGACAATAAAGAACCTATCTGCTTCAGCTGTAAAAGAATAGGACATATCAAGAAGGACTTCCCTGTTATAAGGAAGGAAAGCAGGCATGATCAGACAAGTAAGAGAAGGTTTTCTACCAGAAACTATGCCAACACTAGCATCTGGTGTGAAAGTGAAGCTAGTGATTCTGAAGAAGAAGAAAAAGAAGAAGAGAAGCATTGCAACACATGGAACCTATGTTTCATGGCTACTGATGCTAAGGTAATATCAAACCCTCTCTATGAAGAATTTATATTTGATGAATTGTCTTATGCTTTTACTGATCTATTAGAAGATCAGAGGAAAATGATAGATATGTACAAAAGTGCCCAGAAAGAGTTGAAAATTTGTACAATCTGAGTTTTCAAAGCAATCTAGAATGCTAGAAGATATTAGAGATTCTTCTAGTAACACCAATGAGATTACTTATTTGAAGTTAAGCTTGCATGAAGCTTTTAAAAAGCTTGAGAAAGGCAATCAAGAAAATATAAAACTTAACGATCTCTATGAACTAGAGAAAAGGAAGTATAACATTGCTGCTCAGAGAGTAGACGCACTCACGACCAAGTACAATGAAGCCTGTGATGTCTCTAAAAGTTAAAGATCAAACTGGGTAAACAGATTGTTAAACCAGTAGCTCAAGTGAACACAAGTCACAAGGCTAAACACAAGCACAACACAGCCAACACTGCTAGAACTGTCAAAAGCCATGCATATATGTATACCTTTCCACACAAGCAGAAAACACACACATCTTCAAAAACTCATATACATGATCTTCGAACTACACCTAGCACTAACACTTCTGCTATATATCACTATTGTAGTATAAAAGGACATGTATTACATCAGTGTAAAATTAGAAAGCTAGTAGATCTAAATGTGTATGTATGGGTTCAAAAAACTAATACATCAGGACCCTCAAAGAAGTGGGTACCAAAGATTACATCTTCAACTTATGTTGTAGGTGGACCTTCCTCCTTCCACTAGAAGCAAGTGGATACTCGATTGCTCTAGACACATGACAGGTGATAATAAATTGTTTACAACTCTATCGATGAAGAAAGAAGGCGATGTCTCCTTTGGAAATAATCTTAAAGGACATATCATTGGAATTGGCGACATAGGAAAGTGTTTGTTCACAACACAAGATGAAAGTTGGATATGGCATATGCGTCTTGGACATGTGAACATGGACACTATTGCAAGATAGTCCACCAAGAAATTGGTAACAGGCTTACCTGAAATAACTTTCAAGAAATACATGGTCAGTGCCGAATGTGAAAAGAATAAGGCATCTAGATCATCTTTTCAATCAATAAAGGCTGTAAGTACCTCTAAACCTTTGCAAATACTTCATATGGACTTATTTGGACCAAATAGAGTTGTCAGCCTTGGCGGTAAGCTAAATGCTTACGTGGTAGTCGATGACTATTCATGGTATACTTGGGTTTATTTTCTTACAAATAAGAATAAGGCCTTTTCCGAATTTGTATCTTTTTATAAAAAAGGTGCAAAATGAGAAAGGATTCATGATTACTCTGATACGAAGTGATCATGGAGGAGAATTTGATAACCACAAATTTAAATTATTTTATGATTCAAATGGGTTATCTCATGAATTATCTTGCCCTAGAACTCCTCAACATAATGGCGTTGTGGAGAGGAAGAATAGAACTCTGTGCGATATAGCCAAAGTTATGCTTAACAAGTATAATCTTCTAAAGTATTTTTGGGCAGAAGCTGTCTATACAGCATGCCATGTTTTAAATAGAGTTCTGATTAGACCCATCTCTAAAAAGACTACTTATGAATTATGGTTTAATATAACTCCTAACATCAGCAATTTTAAGGTCTTTAGTTACATATTTTATTTTAAATACAAAAGACAACTTGGGAAAGTTCGATGACAAAGCTGATGAGGGCATGTTTTTGGGATATGCTACAAAGAGTAAGGGCTACAGAGTATTCAACAAGAGGTCACTAGTTATTGAAGAGTCAATAAACGTAAAATTTGATGAGCTGAACAATTAACACAATGACGAAAGTGACAACAAAGAAGAGAAAACTCCCTCTAACATAACACCAGAAGATACACCATCAACATCCTATCTGAAAAGTCTGCCGAAACAAATGCAATTTATGCCAGACCATCCAGAAGAATTGGTAATAGGTGACGTATCAACAGGTGTAAGTACTCGCTCAAGCACAAAAGATTTAGTAATAGCTAATGTTGCATTTGTTTCCAAAATTGAACCTAAAAATATTTTAGAAGCTTTCAATGATGAATTTTGGATTTCTACTACAAGAAAAACTTGACCAAATTGAGCAGAATCAAGTTTGGGAACTCGTTCCTAGACCTATTGATCACCCGTCAATAGTACCAAGTGGGTGTTCCAAAAAAACTAGATAAAAATGGTTCAGTCACATGCAATAAAGCACGTCTAGTAGCTTAAGGCTATAATCAAGAAGAAGGCATTGACTATGATAAGACGTATGCTCCAGTTGCTAGACTAGAGTCCATTCGTATGCTTTGTGCTTTTATAAGTTTTCATGGTTTCAAACTCTTTCAAATGGATGTCAAAAGTGCTTTTCTAAATAGTTTTAAAAAGAAGAAGTTTTTGTAAAACAACCTCCCAGTTTCAAAGATTTCAAAAATCCTGATCACGTATTCAAGATTCGAAAGGCTCTCTACGGTCTCAAACAAGCACCTCATGCATGGTATGAGCGCCTTAGTTCCTTCTTGCTTAAACACGATTTTTCAAAATGGAAGGTTGATTCAACTCTTTTTATAAAATCTTTGGATAAAAATATTTTGTTAGTGCAAATATATGTAGATGACATAATTTTTGGATCAACAAATAAGATGCTATGTAACGAGTTTGCTAAGTGTATGTAAAGTAAATTCAAAATGAGCATGATGGAAGAACTTACATTCTTCTTCGGGCTACAAATCAAACAGAGTTCACAAGGGATATTCATCAATGAAGCAAAATATACAAAAGATTTGCTAAAGAAATTTGACATGGACAATGTCAAACCAATTGGCACATCTATGACAACATCTACAAAGCTTGATATAGATGAAAGTGGTACACCGACTGACGTACGTAAGTACAGGGGTATGATCAGTAGTTTACTGTATTTAACCGTTAGTCGTCCTGACATTATATTTTCTGTATGCTTATGTGCACGGTATCAGGCTTGTCCTAAAAATTCACATGTGAGCGCCGTTAAGCGTATCCTGCGATACCTTAAAGGAACTTTGATGACAGGTCTTTAGTATCCCAAACCAATTTGTTTGACCTGATAGGTTACTCGGACGCGAATTTTGCTGTATGCAAAGTCGATCGTAAAAGTACCAGTGGCACATGTCATTTTCTAGGAAAATTTTTAGTCTCCTGGTTTTCTAAGAAACAAAATTCTGCTGTACTATCAACAACTGAGGTTGAGTATATCGTCGTAGGACATTGTTGTGCTCAGATTTTATGGATGAAACAAACCTTAGAAGACTATCAGTTATTATTTTATCACATCCCTATTTACTATGATAATACTAGCTCCATTAATCTCACAAAGAATCCTATATCACTCTCATACTAAACACATAGAAATTAGACATTATTTTCTTAGAGATCATATTTTATAAGGAAAAATTAACCTAGAATTTGTTGACACTGAACATCAACTAGCTGACATCTTCACTAAGCCCTTAGCTGAAGATCTTTTAACTTTATACGAAGAAAATTAGGAATTTTGGATGTTGAAGTAATATAAATACATTATTATTAGTTAATACTCATGAATTCGCAAAAAATATTTTGGTGCCGAAAGGTCCCTTCTGTCACACAGGTGTAAATAGCCTGAAGCTACACGGTGTACTAGTCTTCGGACTACCGTTAGCTGGGATCCGGCCCCTACAGCTAACCCGAAGTATTCAAAGCGATACATGTGTTATTAATTAATATTAATTATTTAGTTCAATACATTTATTTCTAATTAATTTCGTATTTATGTTAAAAACTATCACACCCTTTCCAACCTCTGTTCTGATTTCTAAGTGATCGAACTCCGACCGAATTCGATCAGGATAAATTCGAACAGAAGCTGGACAGCCGAGCCTCCTTTTTATTTAAACTCTCAACATCATCTTTAACCTCATTAAATCTACCATATTTCTACCGAAAACTGTAACCCTAACTTCTTGGTTCTTCCTCCTCCAAGCTTCTCAAGTCTTTAAACTTTGGATTCGGAGCTCTCTCGAAGTTTTCTTCCACTGTCTACCTTCAATTTCGGTATAAATCCTCTATCTCCACTCCTTTCAATTTTTTATGGCTCCTAAAATTCTTATTTCTTCGAAAAGGAAAAGAAAGGTTGACGAAGGTTTATCCTCTACTCCTCGTGAGGCGACCTCATTCTCTTTTTTCACTCCATCCAAACCCGACGAAGATTTCTTTGATGAATTTATATTTGTATTTCAAGAGGCATCAAATGAGTGGTTTAATGATTTTCATAAAAGAAAACTTTGTCAAGGTGCTCCTATTAATTTCATATTATTTTCTAACCATGTGAACATTTTTGAATATCATCAATTGCTAGATTTAGTTCAATCTAGTTTTCCTATATATGTCAATGCAATTCAGATGTTTTATTGCAACTTATCGGTTACTAACGGGAAAGTGAAATCAAAAGATGGTGGAATCGATATTGAGTTTGATAGTGATGACTTAGATATCATACTTAACATTCCCAATACTGGAGAAGCCCTAGTAGATATCACTTCTGTCCAGTTTCCTAAAGGGACAACTTTTGACTCCTTTCGTGATTTGTTATGTGAACCAAACTCTCGACCGAAAGGCACCCTTCGTCCTAGGCATCTGAACAACTATTTCTATGATCTTCATAGAATGGTATTCTCCACCATCATTCCAAAGAATACCGTCACTGATGAGATTTTCTATCTAGAGCTTTTTCCTATCTAGAGCTTTCAGCTATCTATCATCTCCATTTTCACATCCCCTTTAGTCTACCCAAGACTATTAATGCCACTATGGAACGATGTCGTAAGAAATTATGATGTCTTCTTTATGCGATGTATCTCTCTTACATCTTTCAGCACTTTGAGGTTGGACTCGAGGATTGTGCTGAGGATGGTGCTCCTGCTTATCTTCATGAGCATTGTCGTTCTGCTCCTGCTCCTACTGTTCCGACTCCTCCTCCAGTTGACCCATTAGCTGCTGATACTCATCTTTCTACTCGTCCACCCGGTGGTGTTACCCTTGAGTCACTTTAGACTCTTATGATGGATCAGTTTCAATCTATGGATTTTCGTACCACTCTCTAGCTCCAGGCCATATCCAACTCTATATGGGATATGTCATACAGTTTTGCTCATAACCCTAGTGGACCCATTCCTATGGTTCATGGTCCTACCGTACTTAGCTATCGGATTGATGATCCAGAGGCTCGGCGTTACTTTAACACTACTGCTGCCTGAGATGATCCCAACCGTTCTGCTAAGACTGGTATTTCCAGAGCTGCTGATGATGATGAGGATGACGATTGAGGATATGTTTCCTCGTGATAGTTCACCACTAGTTACGTTTTTTATTTTTTTGACTTTGTATTAGTGATAAATGCTTCTTTCAAGCATTATCAATTTTATTAATGTTATATGTACTCTTTCTATTTCAGTTTATGTGAGTATTTCTTATTTCAGTACTATTCATGTTTTTTTATGTCTAATATTTTTTGATATTACACTTGACTATGCTGAGTATTACTATTATCATTTTGTTCATCTGACAAAACGGGGGAGTAATAATAAATGATACTAAATGATGGATACTTAAATGCTCTAAATGATACTAAATGATGGATACTTAAATGCTCTGCTGCATGTTGCTTACAAAAAATTTTTCACTAAAAGTTTGTTTGGAGAATTTTTTTTTTCTTTTCTAGAAATATTCAGCTGATATATTTTGTTACGGGAGAGTAAAAAGACTTGGCCGTACACTACGGGGGAGAAATTATATTGTACCAATATTGATGGCCAAAGCTACAACCGTACCTCTAGTACCTCATTAAGTCTACTTCCAAATCGAGTTGAACATTCTTTAGTATCAATCGTAGTTTTGTCAAATTATCAAAATGGGGGAGATTGTTGGCCCATTAAGCTATAGTCAACCGATTTCGATAATTGACTTAAAACTCCGAATGTGATATGAAAAGAAACCGAAAATTAAAGTTTACATCTCCTCTGATTTTTTTACTTTTATTCTGTATTTTTTTTCTTTTATTGAGTCTAGATTAAAGTGTAAGTCGGGATCACTGGCATTTTGAAAGATCAACCCTAAAACCTATCTTTGATCCGTTTCTCCTGGCCAAAAACTTGATTCATTTCCTGAACCAAACCAAACCCACATCCAAAAGCCAAAACCAAATCAGGTTGACCAGAAACCCTGGTAATCGAACTCAGCCAGAGTTCCGCCAGAACTCGGACCGAACTCGGTCACCTGAATTTCATCCTTGTCAGCAGCTTTACCTATTCTTTTGGATCACCAACGTTCAAAATTATGAACGTTAGGCTACCGAGTTCTACCCGAACTCTGTCTTAGAAAAACCTATAAAAAGAGAAAAAAATTCTCATTTCTATTCACTCATTCATTCTTCATCTTCTCTATCTATTCCTAAGCTTTCTATTCAAATTACAAAACTTCAATCTTCAAATCTCTAAGACAACCTGATTCTTCTAGTGTCGGTGGTTTTCGATTAGGAGTATTCGAGTTATACAAAGCTTGGCGTATAAAAGCTTTTCTCAGAAAGGTATTGTTGAAGTTTGATCGTAGGCTTCAGATAAAAATACGACGGTGCTGAAGTTGGCGTATTCTTCGGAGTAAAGAACGTAGTGTAATCTCTATTCAAAATAATGGATTATAGCGAGCAAGAGTTCTCGTGAACTAGACTAGTCCTCTTAGAGGGAAACCAGTATAAACCTGCTGTGTCTGCGTATGGCTTTCTTGCCTCTACTATTTACTGCTTTACTCGCACATTAAATTTGATTGATTATCTGCTTCACCTGCTTAGAATTTTTATTAGTAATTATTTTTTTGCTGCACTCTATTCACCCCCTCTAGATGTGTCATCGATCCTATAGAGAAGCCTTTCAAGGAGCATCTCAAGACAAATGTAAAGAAGACCAAGGTATTTATGTGCATGGCTCAATGATGCGCATAAGGTTTTATTCAGATAAATGTATGTGTGTGCATGGATTCTGCTTGGCATGGCACATGGGTTTTGCTCCAACTAAGAGCATGGCAGTGCATGGTGATATCGACGCATGACTACATATGCGCTTGGTAGAGTCTATGCATGACCACATATGTGTTATTTATATATGCACGTAGGGTGTTTCATATCTTGGCGCATGGGTCCACTCGGATGAGGCGAATAGGAGAGTCCGGTTGATGTGCATGGATTGGTGCATAGGTTTTGCTCCAATTTTTTTGCTCCAATATGCTCATGGTTTCGATTATATAAGCACGAAAATTCTCCATGAGTGTAATAACCCTACATGAAGATAGTTTTATCTTGGTGGGGTTAGTTACAGTTGTGGCTTGGAGGGTCATTTGAAAGAGAATTTCAAAACCAAAATAGCAAGATAAAGCTAAACTTGGTTGTTTTGATTGCTTAACTTGGTTGCTATGTATGCACAGGTTGAGTCATCTAGTGTGGTAGCTGACTAGTAGGTGGACACTGGTGCATTTAGCCATACGTGTAAGGAGCTGTTCACCTTAGACGAGCCTAGCTGTTATGAAGGTCTCGATGGCAAACATATTACTAGATGTTCTGGGGATCAGAATTATAATCTTGGACTTACGGAAAGTTGTTGACGCTGGTGTACATGTATCACGTACCAGTTATTTTTGGGGACCTGTTCTCAGGAAGTTTGTTGTTCAATACGGACTAGAAGATGGACATTCATGCTAACAAGATGTTAGTTTCTTGGCCAGGAATATGCTTTGGAAAGTTGTTCAGTACCAAGAGAATGTTCGAACTTCTGCAGATGATGCAGTTTCTTAATTGAGTTGTGACGAATGGACTAGGACATGTGCTATGTAATAGCAGGCTCAAGATGCCTAGTCCAAACCTTATCTCTAGAATATAGGGGTAAGAGGTAGAGGATTATGAATTCTGTATGCAGGATAAAGATTGTCAGAAGACTGCTCACATGATTACACTAAAGTACAGATCTTCACGAGTTGGTACATTAAAAAATATGTGACTTTCATCAATAATTCATAGAAACCGGATTGAAGTGTATTAATACCTTCATAGACGATTTCTCGATGGACTCGTATCAAAAGATGGAGCATTCGAGAAGTTCAGGGACGTTCAGGGGCGAAGCTGAATGTCTAGTCGGTTGACAACTCAAGTGGCTCAGAAGTGATTGAGACGGAGAGTATCATTTTTTTGGATTCGCATCATTTTGCAATGAACATGGAATTGGCTATGAAATGACTACTCGGTAGTCTCATATATACTCATGATTGATCAAGGTGGAGAGTATCTTAGATTCACATCATTCTGCTATAAACATGGAATTTGTTATGAAATGACTGCTTCGTAGTATCTCTAATCAAAAGGAGTTTCAGAGAGGAAGATCAGGACGCTGTCGGAGATGATGATATATTTATTACGGGTCTTCTAATACACTTTTGGGGATAGATTGTGCTTACGACTACGTTTATTTTCAAGTAAAGTATCGTTTGCCACATCTGTCATTGCTTCTCATAAGTAATGATTCAAGATTAGACCTGACTTGAGTATCATTCAAGTGTAGGGTTATCTGGTGTACATGATACTTTTGGATATCAAGATTCAGAAGCCAGGGACGAAGACTAAGAAGACTATATTTGTGGATAAGCTGTTGAAAGCTACACTCGAAGATCTTTTGATATAGTATCATTCATATCATTGAGTCTCGCAATACAAAATTCTTTGAAGACAAGTTTGCTTGGGACAAGAATATTTTTCTCGCAGATGTTTCGGAGAATATTGCATACCGAAGAAGCAAAGTACTTCCAATGAAGTAGTCCAGAAGGTGGTTGTCTTTGATGAGACAACACTTAAACCAATATTTGCTAAGCAGTTACCAAAGCAAGTAAGAAGGCCAAAAATCTTCGGAGATGACTTTATCACCTATCATATGTTGCCTGATGAGGCGATGAAGACCAGAGATACGATCTTCTGGAGGAAGTAAGTTAATGGTAAAATTGACTCCATTATATCCAATTACAAGTGGGTTTTAGTTAATATGCCTGAAGGAGCTAAACCTATCTAATATTTAAGAAGAATACGACGAAAGCCGAAAGAACTGATGATGAGTTCGAGGCTAGGCTAGTTGTCAGGAGGGTTTACTCAAGAACAGGAGATTGATGAGGTTGACACATATGCTCTAATGATCAACATGTCAACTATCAGGATGACAATTGTCGTGGCTGCTATTAATAAGTTATTCTATCATCACATGGATGTCTAGACAATATTTTTGGATAGAGAAATGATAAAAGATATTCACATACAATATCTACATAAATTTTTCATTCAGGGACTTGAAGACAAAGTATGCAAGTTGGTAAATTCTATGTACAGTTTGAAGTACGCTCTCAATCTGTAGATCGAGAAGTTTGACCAAGTTATTAGGTCAAAAGGCTACAGGGTCAGCGAGACTGTAATCATGATTACACAAAGTTCGATGATAGAGGAGTCATCGTTTGCCTCTATGTGGATGACATAATGATGTGTCACTAGAACAAAGATGTTTCTCGCATCCAAATTCTGTATGAAGGACATAGGAGATACGGATGTCATCCTGAGAATTTAGATAATCCAGACAAAAGTTAAGCTTTCTCTGTCACAAGGTCACTAAGTGGAAAGTTGCTCACAAGCTATGGATATCAGAATCTTCCAGGGAATAATATTCCTTACAAGTGTGATCAAAAGCTGAAGCCAGATCCTGGAGAAGGGTCAGACAGTTGGTGTACTCGAGCGTCATCTGGTGTTTGATATAGGCTACAAGTACCACCAGGCCTGACATAGATTTTGTTGTAGACATGCCGAGTCAGTCCACAAGCAATCCAAGTGTTAATCTTTGGAAAGCTGTGACGAGAGTAATATGATATCTCTCAGGGACTCAGAAAGATGCACTACAACGGTTACCCTGCAGGGTAGAAGGTTTCAGCGATGCCAGTTGATGCTTAGAAGGAGAGGAAGCAGAGGTTACATCTTTTACATGGATAATGTTACTATATCACGGAAGTTTAAGAAGTAGATACATAGGCAGTGTTGCTTTATCGAGGAAGTTGAAGAAGCAGACATTTCTCTCACTACAGAATCTGAGTTCTGTCAACTACAACGAATGAAGCAGAATTGCTTTGGGTATGAAACAAAATGTCTTTGGAAGATCAGGAAGGATCTTTATGTGGTTGGTGCACAAATTCGAACGATGCCGTGAATTACAACAACCGGACACGATCTTTATGTGATTGGTGCACAAATTCAGATTATGCTGACGTATTACGACAACCATATGGCTGCAGCAGTAGCAACGGATGATCTCTTCAATGATGAGAAAAGAATTATGCGTCTAGGGCATAAGGAACTGAATGAACGCATCAAGCGTGAATCATTACAGTAGGTGATGTTCGGAGTCAAAAGAATCTAACTGATCCATTTATGAAGGCCTTAAGTTCCAGCTGGTCGATGACACAGCAAGAAAATGGGCTTGACGGACCTCTGATATTGTGTCTCTGCAATCCTACCATAAAGTTTTATGCTATTAGTTCAAAGAAAAATCTACTAGGCATCTGGCTTTTGATTCAAGGGATGACCATTGACTGGAAGAATATCAGGAACAGTGGACAATCCTTTTGGATATTACGGGATTACGGACCCAGAACCATTGTTACCTCTAATATTATGTCTCTGCAATCCTATCATAAAGTTTTATGCTATTGGTTCAAAGAAAAATCTAACAGGCATCTAGCTTTTGGTTCAAGGGAGGACCATTGACTGGAAGAATATCAGGAACAATGGACAATCCTTTAGGACCTTGTGGGGTTACAGACCCATTTTTGTCTTATCTAAAATCTTGGCCCATTTTAAAATTTATTCCGTATTAATTGTAATGATTATAATTTTTAGTTTTTCCATGATTGATATTATTTCATATGATTAAATATATGATATAATTAGTTGCTAGTTGTTAGCCACTAGTTAAGACTAGATGTTAGTGAACCTAAATAGACCCAACTAGACTTGTCATGACACCATTAGTGAACCCATTAGTTGGTCATATTATACATATTTATTTAGAGAGCAATGAGTAGGAAAAACCTTTCTTTAGTTAATAAAACACTTCATAATTAAACCCCTTCCTAAAACAAACCTCCATGACTAATTAGGAGGGCTTGTTAGGCACTTCACATGAGATTTAGGGTTAGAGTTCATGGCGGATTATACCTCTTATAAAACCTCTTTTGAGTTCATTTATTAGGCTCTAGAAATCCTAACTTGCCTCCTCTTTATTCTTTCTTCATTTAAGAAGAAGAACCAACTCCACCATTCCCAAATTGTTTTCCAACCCTCTCAAATTGTCATCCCAAGGAGGCTAGAGCTTGGACTTGCAAGGAGAGAGCCTTAGAAGGATAGAAGCTTGAAGGAGGTGTCCATCCTTGGAGGTTGTGTCCACTTGTGCGCATTGGTGACATTGCATTGGGAATCCATCTACCAATTGATAAATTCTGAATTTAACCTTTCTAATTGATTCTATTTAGTGTCATTAGTCATTTAGAACCCACCCATGCATTAGGGCTACCCATGGGGAGAAGCTTGGGCTTCATTGAACCTATTTGGAGACTTTTACATATGGTTTTTGCGTCATTCTTGAAAAAATCCGAGAATAAACACCAAGTGTTTATCATAGGTGACCTAGTAAGGTTTGTTAGAGTGTTGTGAGGCTAGCTATGTGTCCATAATTGTATATGATAGGACACTGGATTAATTTGGGAGTTTTTGAGCCTCCTACACATGTTGTATCCATGCCCAAATGCACATAGCACTTGATACTAGCCTAGTGGCTCACCAATTATGTGTGTCTACCTATTTTAGGCTTGTCCATAAAATTTGGTAGGATTCGGACAAGGTTTGATAGAGTATCTTAGGCGTATCATAGGTTTTAGCACCAAGTGTTCGACACGTGTCCCCAAAGGGTATTTCGTGTCCTATTTGAGTTAAGATTTTAGATATATGTCCTAAATAGGATACGTGGTGTGGTGTCATGATATCTCATGAAACACACAGTTAGATCGGTGTGTGCATGCATATGTGCCTATAGGAGTATATATAAGTGTGTGTGTGTGTGTGTGTTAGGAGAGGGGTATTGAATACATAGAGGTGCATGAGTGTCATATATGTATTGTATACATAAGTATATGTGTCATAGATAATATATATAGCTGTGGTGTATGTGTGTCTCCCTCTATAAATATATACATATAGGTGTCCTATATATGTATATTGTAAATATAACTAGGTTTCTATATGTTATATATATATATATATATATATATATATATATATATATATATATATATATATATATATATTGTCCCCTATATAAGCTTGTCTATATATACTGCCCTATACATATATAAGTATATATACCTAACTGTTATGTATAGGAGATATGGGGAAAGGTATTTATTGATGTGTGGGTGAGTTTTCAGTTGAAGAGGAGTAGGAGCCTGCATGTATCAGTTAACCTGTAGGAGAGGTAGTTAACTAACTACTTAGGCTAATAACTAGTTAGATAGATTGGTTAGAGAGAAATGGAGAGAGAGTTGGACAGGTAAAATGAAGAAGATAGGAATCAGTAGACAGTAGAAGGAAATTTGAGGAGAAATAGGAGCAGAGCAGTTACTTGTGCACCAGTGCACAGGGGTGCACTGGTCAGTGAAGAGCACAGTGCACAGGGGTGCACTTGTGCACATACGTCCTTCTATCTAAGATTTGTTTCTTGTGCATTATATTGACACCGATTCCCGTGAAGGCTCACGACCTTTTCAGAGAATCTCGTATCATAACTTATCATGGTTGGATCCACTGTATCAGTCGGAGACGGGGAGTAGTAGTGTAGATATGTGATCATATCCTTCCTGAGCATGTCCTGTTTTCCCTTTGAGTGTTAATCAAACACCGTACATATGATTAACCAGGCCATATATTCCTGTACAAGTTTCCAAGCCGATCACATGTTGAAACTAGTACTCACTCACTTAGATAGTTTATTTTCTGACTCTTGTACATGATATATCCTGCTCACCTGCTCTTACTTTTACTTACAGTTTACTCATGCAATGTTACAATACTGTACAAATTACTTCTTGTATACTCTCTCTATTTACTGTTATATAGACATTATCATTTATTGGGAACTGTTGTAATGAGATGTACTTCGCTCCAATCCTGACTAGATATATATTTTTAGACGGCGTAGAGGATAAGTGCCCTACTTATTACGACCCTCCAGATGTAGTAGGTATAGATCGGAAGACTCTGGTTCAGGAGGGTCTAGTCCCAGCAGAGGGCCCTTACTTAGCGACTCATTAGGCTAGATTTGTACTGGACTTTGTCTCAGTTGTTGACTATTGGCATATTTATTATTTTGAGACTGGTGTTTGTGAAATGTAGACTTTTAGACTTTCTAGACTTGTAATATTTCATGTTAGACTTTTCTGGATATTTTTATATCTTGTTGTCTTTATATTTTCGTATCATTTATCTTTCTTAGAATATTGTGATTGAGTATGATGTATTGTCATTATGTCCTCCATTTGGAATTGACTATCTCGACAGGGTTTGATACTTATAATTGTTAGATAGTTAGATAGACCTAGATAGCGTTCTACTGCCGATGCTATGGCGTAGACTGGACGCTGTCACGCACTCGTGCCCCTACACCAGGTGCAGGTCGTGACAATAGTCCCACATCGGCTACACCACCAAGTAGGTATCTTAATATCATGCCTTGCATGTGTTGAGGTGTACACATGGTGTGTGGTGGATGCCATGTGGGGGTATTTTCTTAGGAAAAAATGATTAACTCTAACAAGGAAGCATAATATTTTTTTTCGTTCGGACTCAGACTCGGGCTCCAGGATGCTTCATGCATGCACGGGCGTGTATGGGAGATAGGCGTAGACTAGAACACGACTATGCTGATTGCGGGATGATCTAAAATATCAAACTCTATTTTTGAGTATTGGTATTTTAGTCCCACGTCGATAAGAGAATAATTGAAATCTCACTCCACTCCTTATATAGACCCACTGCCTCCTTTGTAAGATGCACCAAAGAAAAAAACAAAGGAAGCCCGTTCACTACAAGAAAATGTAGCATTTATGGCTCACAATTTACGGAGCGTAGTTGCTGCGCATTATAAATGACACTCTTTTATAGCGTGCAAATATGTGCCCCGTAAAAGAGTTGTTTTTT
Organism: Iris pallida; assembly: GCA_029216955.1. Classification (NCBI taxonomy): domain Eukaryota; kingdom Viridiplantae; phylum Streptophyta; class Magnoliopsida; order Asparagales; family Iridaceae; genus Iris; species Iris pallida. The sequence goes on from JANAVB010008599.1 coordinate 28,189,869, forward strand.
TGTCTTTTTATGACGTGTTTAACATGCACGCCATAATTGAAGGCTCATTTACAGCATGCATTTTTGCGCATTGTAATTGAAGACTCATTTACGGCATGCATTTTTTTCATGTTGTAATTGAAGGCTCATTTACAGCATGCATTTTTGCGTGTTGTAAATGTAAACTAATTTACGACATGCGTTTGTGCGTGTTGTAAATACAAAATTACGGCATGCTTTGCACGTTGTGGTTGAAAACTCATTTATGGCCCATTTCTATGTATGTTGTAAATACATAGGTTTTAGGTTGTAAATTCATAGAGTGTGGCCCATTTTGTTTTGCTGTGCACCTAACCAATTTTCCTTCCTAGATATTAAAATTTTTCACCTACAGAATAAACACCCCCCTCCCCATTTAGGTTTTTATTACCTCTCCCCTTTCCCTCCACCCCCATTCCTTAACTTTTCATTTCCCTCCCCTCACTCTAGGATCGGCCAGACACATAGTTTCCCCCCACATTTTGAAACTTCCCCCCTTAGGTTTTCATTCCCCCTCCTAATTAAGGATCGACTATTAGAAAAAGAATTGGGGATCTCCAGGTTCTTCATACTCCTTTTCTTTGGAGCCATCGACCGGAGAAATTTTGTCTACGATCGCGCCACCCAAGGAGATCGAGAAGGTATTGATAGCCACCACCATTATAATGGCGATCCTTTTTTTTTCTAGTACTACTCTTGGCAAGTTCTTCTGCTAGCTAGCTAGTAATCTCGCTCCTTCATAGCAAGGTCATTTCTTGATTTGGTATGCGATAAGTGGAGCTTAGTTTCTCTCCTATTGGATTCTTAGCAATCAATCGTTAATTATTTTCTAGTTTGGTATTCTTTGGAAGTTCTTGAACTGTAGTACGTAGTACTTCTTTGGTTGTGAGCTCTCATTTCTTGATTTGGTACGTAGTTTTGGTATTCATTCATGTGTTTAGGTTTGATTTTGAGAGGTACTTTAATTGGGACACTGCTATTCTTGGGAACTTCTTGAACTGTATTCAACAGCTTCATTTTTCTTGTTCATTCATATATTCAGACCATTGTTGTTTGAGAATTTTACCCATAAGTTCTTGAGATCTTTTCACTGTGTACAAACTAGACTGAACAAACAAAAGATGGCATGCACTGATTTAGTTTTGTAATCCTCTATTTACTTATATTTTCTTGAAGGTTAAAAAAAGGATGGGGAAAGCTCTATTCTTTATTTATATTTTGGTGGTGCAAATGTCTAAGATTACTGTCATCATTGAATGTAAGTTACATAGATTGAGGGTTATTTAAATATGGATGGAATTTGCCTTTGGATTAGGTGTTGTTAATGGATTAGGTGTTTACAGACTACAAATGGATTCCTATTGAAATGTATTTTCTTTCTTCTTTCTGTTGTTTTTACAATGACTATATTGAAGACTTCATGGAGTTGATCAAGTAAATTTCAGAAGAGTAGCCATTATCTTTTACTACTTTGTAAGTATGGTTTAGTTCTTGATATTGGTTTTGATGAACTTCTTGACATCATTCGAAATCTGCTACTAAATGAAAACATACTTTCAAATTCATTATACTCTATGAAAAAGTTTCTAAAGGCATTTGATTTGGGGTATGAGAAGATACATGCGTGTGTGAATCACTGTTGTTTATTTAGAAATAATTTAGAACATATGGAGATGTGTCCAAAATGTGGTGAATCACGATGGAACGTTAATAAGCATACTAAAAAGGTTAATACAAGAATTCCAGCAAAGGTCTTGAGGTACTTTCCAATCATACATCGACTTAGGAGAATGTTTAAGTCATCTGAAAAGGCAGAACAACTAACATGGCATTACAATAACACAAGTCAGGACGGCATGATGCGACATCTAGTTGACTTGTTTTCATGGAAGAAGATTGATAGTAAATTTTCAACTTTTGCATCGGATCCTAGTAATCTTAGGCTTGGCCTTTCTTTTGATGGATTTAACCCCTTTGGTGATCTTAGTTCTAGATATAGTTGTTGGCCAATGATTTTGGTTACCTACAATCTTCCCCCATCTTTATGCATGTCTAAATTTTTTTTAATGTTATCACTTATCCCCGGTCCAAAACAACCAGGAAATGATCTAGATGTATATTTGGAACAACTTATAGAAGATTTAAAAGAGTTACAGCGCGTGGTAGGTGATCACTTACAGCTTTCGAATGTGCGTTGTAAAAGAGGATCATTTACATCGTTCACATGCGCGTTGTAAAAGAGGATCATTTACAGCGTTCATCTGCGCGTTGTAAAACAGTCATTCACAGCGTGTGTTTGCGCGCTATAAATAATTGAGTCATTTACGGCATGGTCTTTTATGGCACAAAAATGTACGCCGTGAAAGATCATTTACGGCACGTTTCGCGCGCCGTAAATGATCATTTTTCCTATAGTGGTCAAGTCCACGGGTCCGTTCGAGTCACAAAAAGTTGACTAACGAGTGTTCCAGAAGTTCTTTGAGAACTTGCTGGTTCCTAGAAACGGATAGTACAAAGGCGAATCTTGCTTTGAGCAACAGTGATTTTTATCACCCCAACAGGACTGTTAAAATCTCCTCTTTCTTTCTTCTTCATCTTTGTCTTCCTCTGTCTTCTTCTAAGAGAATACAAGATCTTTAGAGAAACAAATCTTTTGCTCTGAATTCTCTGAAGTTCCTCAGAGTGTGCGAGCAAATTTGTTTGCAGAATCACCCTGTCTACATACGTTCTTCTATCTTAGATCTGTTTCGGGAATAACATGTTCTAGTGCTAACAGTCTAGAATTTCATCTTGCAATTTTCTTTTTAAATGGGTCCATCTATTGAGAGCAACACTATAGGTTGATAATGCAATAAAGAAATTAGAAGTCCATTTATCAAAGTATTAACAGATAGCTTTTGTTAGAAAGTTAAAATAATTAATCGAATTAACTTTTACTGACTATTCTCAAATTTTCTTTTTCTTTTCTTTTTGATTTTGATGCGATTGTTTACTATGGATCCCTTACAAATTTGTAGTTTTTGATTCAAAAAGACCGATGGTTTGAACTAAACTAATTACATAAAAAAGCCTTTATTTATTGATTGATCGTCTGTCTGGATTTTTCTACCACTTTTGTTTCACTTTCAAAAAAGGTGACGGTTTGAACTAAACTAGTTCCATAAAGAGAAGCTTTATTTATTGATTGATCATCTGTCTAGATTTTTTTTACCACTTTAATTTTCTTTTAGTAGTGTAAGTAAAACATGAAAAATCCAACAATTGTCATATTTTGTAACAACTATTTGATATCATTCAATATAAATAATTAATCTATGTTTTAGAAATAGCAAGTGATGCAATTCTGGATCCTTGTTGCAATCATATGAAGAAAACTCGTATTATACATGACTTTTTTCATATCTTTCAGAAACGCGTAATACTTGCATACTTTTGACAGATTCAATCAGTACGTAAATTTTAAGTATACGAAATTTTAAACATGTTTATGTTTCGTATAAATTATTAAAAAATTTGACCAAGAAAATGGTGGCAACCTGTTAAATTAACCAAATTTGACAACATATACTTTATTTTTTGAATATTTGATCAAAATTTTTAATGTATTTTATTTGCACTGAGCTAATTTATATTTGTATTTTTGTCGTTCCAAATTTTTTCGATTTGCCGAATTACTAACTAAGGGTCTGGATTGAACTTCACGGAGGACTCATTAGAGCTAGTTTTATGGGCCATATGACTTACTGAATGTTTCTTTATACTATTTTGATTACGGATTAAGTTGTTTTGATATTCTAGTAGGGTAAGGTTCATCCGTGTTTGAGAATTGTCCTACCCTATGGTTCGTTTGACTTGAAAATGCATTGAAGGTCAAGGTGTTAGGTGGGTTGGGCCGGACTCAGTGCGGGTGGAGCAGCGGCCAGACCGGGTCGACCTGGAGGAAGGAAAAATAGAGTCCAGTCCGGACCCATGGTCCGATTTTGGACGGGTCGGGCTGAACTGGGCCTAATCCGATTCAGTGTTGGACTAGGCTGGCTCAATTTTTTTGCAAAAAATCCAAAAAAACATAAGAATTTCTTTTACTTTCTACCATTTAGGTTTTTAAAAAAAATAGAAATTAGAAAGTAAAAGTTAATGTACAACATTACATGTATTTTTTTCATAAAAAATTAGAAAGTAAAAATTAATGACTAATGTCAAGATAATTGAATGACTAATACAAGATTTACATAATTTAAAAATTAATGACTAATACAAGATTTGCATAATTTTGAAATTAATGACTAATACATGATTATTAGTACATAAATTGCAATTAATGACTTCATACAAGATTATTAGTACATAAACTGCAATTAATTACTCATACTAGATTATTAGATGTTGATACATGATTTTAAATGTCTGCGTAGCTTTCCTGTACCATGGCTATAGTCACATTTTAATCGTTTTCTAAAATGCAAACATACAACGAGAACTTTAGTAGAGTATCTTCTTTCGGTACTGTCACTTGCACGATCATTGTAAACTCCGCTATAAGGATGCCTTTATTCGGATTTAAGCTCTTATTGCGATGCGTGTTGAGGTTACGTTGCGATGCAAGTTGCGGTTGCTGATCTTGTGGTTGTTGTGATAGTTGATCATTATTCATGATATAAATCGGCTCTTCACATTAGGTTGCTTTTAAAAATTGTAAGAGGAAAGAAATTGTTGATGTGTTAAATTTGAAAATTTATGGCCTATTTATAGATTTTTTTGGGTGCAAATGACCTATTTTACCCCAAAAAAAAGTTGTTATAAGAATATTTTTGGTCTTTTTCAGCAAAATAATTAAAATATCTTTCTAACAGTCTAAAACCAGCAAGTAAAATCAAAATAAAATGATTATTTTGGCCTCCAAATATTTTTTAAAAATTAAAAATTGGTGGAACCGGACCTTGACTGGGCCGGTCTGAATGGGTTTGACTGGCCTGGTCAAACCGGGTTGGGCCGGTCCGGGCTTGCGGGTCCTAAGGCTCAACCCAGCCCGGACCCACTTGGTCACTGGGTTGGGCCGGTCCGGGTCGTTGACCGGGCTCGGGCCAGTCTAGACCGGTTTTGACCGGCCGGGTCCGAGCCGGGGACCGGGCCGCCCAGCCCAAGTTGTGTAGTGTCCCGTCCCTACATCGTGCCCCGTACTCAATCCACGGGGTACGCGAAAAAGGAACACTGTCGCTATCGATTCGGTCGGGACCGATAGGTCGGGATCGACCGAGTCGATCGAACGGGAACGGTTGAATTAAGATCCATTCCTCGTTATGGAATGTCTTCTTCGAAACCAAGTCCCATATTCAGCGGGTTGCGCCTCGAGGATTGACTCTGCGGCTGAGTCGGGAGTGACCTCCCGTTGCTCTGCTTTTTACGCCGCTTGCGTTGGTTTTGGCTTTGTTTTCTGAAAGCGTTTTCGTGAATGTTTTCGATGGTTTTCATGGCTTGCATTTCGAACTCGCATTTCTTATCGAACTTCTTGAATAATGCAGTGTTCTAATCGGTTGCTTGTACGATTTCAGGTAATCGCATAGGCGACGTCTAGCGCGACCAACAAAGTTCTCTCGCCGGAAGTAAACTCAAAGTGAGTGGCTGACCCTTCTCTTCTCGACCCCCTTCTTAGGTGAATCGGTAGTGTTGTTGCGGATGAAAGAATGAATGCAAGGGCACGAACACGATAAAAATGAACAAGTTTCAAAGAGAATGTAGGCTATATCTTCATAACTAAAAAGAATTGTCTTTGCACGGTCATTGGACAACTCGTGCATGAGGAACGGCTTCCTCGAGCGATACCCCGAGACACGGGATCGTTTCGGCCTAGGAGGAAGCAAAAGATAGTTGTGCTCGACGAAAGCAAAAATATGGTTAGTCGGAAGAACTTGCAGCGGGGCTCGCTACCCGTGCTGAAAGGGTCGCCGTCTAACCCAGCTATAGTCCAAAATGGCTTGTGGTGCCAGTGACCTTCACGAACACAAATTGCATACGAAAATGAAAACAACTAACAGGAAAGAACATGGTAAGTCTCAAAGGCACGGCGCGGTCCGCCGGGGGTAAGTTCCGATGTAAATTATATTATGCTTGTCATTGCTCGTTTGAAATTCATTAGGATGGTTAGAAACATTCATGAACTAAGTCATATAAACTCTTCAACCAAATGAGAGCTTGGAACTTAAATTTGCCACGCACCAGTACAAAGTATAATGTACTGATCCTCGCTCTCCACGCAGGTACCCCGAATCCCGAAGGGCGTGCCACTTAAATCTCAAGGCGGCGTGGACACTTTTGAAGCCTCGTCCGTGTAAAGGCTTGGTTCTGAATTCCTCTTGAAGACTCCGCATTCAGTACAAAAGAAGACCAATGGCGACTCGGCTTTCCTCGATCGCAGGTAGAAAGTGTAACTATTTTGCTTGTAAAAAAAGGAATATAATGTATGGAACGACTATCTCATCGGCGTTCGTTATTGTAAGTCGAGTCATGTTGTAGCCCGCGCGGCGATGAATGTAATAAAGTCAATGTAAATGAAGTTTTATTATCAATAAAAAAGTCTACTTCTATTTCAAATGTGACAATCAATTTCTCTGCGTACTCTAACTTGATGTTGTGTTTCGGATGACCTTATGACTACGCCTTGTGCGATCGCAACTTAGGTTCGCACGGCATCACGCCCGGGGGACGACTATCGATTCTACGGAATCGGGGAGTGACATAATGGTATCAGAGCACGGCTTTACATTCTTTGACCTCGCATCGATGAGATAAGTTGTTCCATACAATGAGTCCGTAATATTTTGTGACTGATGCATTTGCCTTCGTATCGCAGAAGTGACGGAACCCACGGCCGAGCGAGAGCAGAGCGCTTCTAGCGGCTCTAGTAGTTCGCATCGTTCGTGGGGCGGACCTTCTAACGATACCATCGAAAGGATGCTGCGCATGATGGAGGCGCAGCAGAACCAGTCCGAGAACCGACATCAACAGACAGAGAAACGACAGGCCCAGTTCGAAGCTCGCTTCGAAGCTCGTTTCTTTGCACATGCCAAACTTCAACAAAAGCAGCTGGATACCCTGCAGCAGATTGTACAGACAATGGCGGCCAACGAAAATTCTGCGACTGTGCCTACCGTCACCACACCTGCTGCCACCGTGCCGACGATCCAACCCATTAAAGTCGATACGGAGGAGCCCGAGCCTCAATCAGCAGCACCAAAAAAGTACAACTTTGAAGTGTCAGAATTCAAGAAGGCGTGTCGTACTTCCTTCAGCGGTACCGAAGGCCCTTCCATAGCGATCGACTGGTTGGAAGGGCAGGAAGATCACTTCAAGCTTCTCGGCACTGAAGAGTCGAAGCAAGTCGCCTGCGCACAACTTCAACTACGGTTGAACGTGCACGACTGGTGGGCCGCACGCAAGCGAGCGATCCGACCGGACAACACCACCGCGCCGATCTCTTGGGCCACGTTCCGTAAAGCTTTTGAAGTCCAGTACCTTCCGTCAGCCGTTCGTCAAGCAAAAGAAAATGAATTCATACAGTTGAAGCAAGGAAGCCCGACAGTGGAACAGTATGCCGCATAATTCAATAAGTTGTCTAAGTTTGCTAGTCAGTTTTTGCCTACTGAAGAGTGTCGTGTGCGACGGTTCGAAGTGGGTCTGCGACACTCGATCGGTGCGCATGTCGGGGTCCCGGAGTACAAGATCGTGGGCGAGGCTCTGAATCACGCTCTCCGCCTTGAGAGCCTGCATCCTTCCGGTGCTGACGACGTTGTGCGCCACTCCAATCACAAACGTCCTAGCTATACGGGAGGCAACAATCACACAGCAAAGCGTTCGAACAACGGAGGCAACCAAGGACAAAGCACTAGGTCTCTTTGCACAAAATGTTTATATCGGACACGATGCCAGTGAGTGCCGTACCCTGAACATTGATTGTCACTCTTGCAGGAAAAAGGGACACTATACTAAAGATTGTCGTTCCCGACCGCAACGACAAGATGCGCTGCCACAATCAAACAATCAAAATCGAGGCCCAGTTCCTCGACCTCCTCAGCCCACTCAATCCAACAACCAAGACCGACGCCCCAACACTCAGGGCCGCGTCTTCGCCCTGACTCGAGACGAGGCGTTTGCTTCCGATACTGTCGTGACAGGTATATTGAACTTCAATAATGTACCTGCTCGTGTGTTATTTGATTCAGGCGCATCGCACACTTTCATATCGGCGAACTTCGCCGCCGAGCATAAATTTTCATAGCGATCGACTGGTTGGAAGAGCTGGAAGATCACTTCGAGCTTTTCGGCATTGAAGAGTCGAAGCAAGTCACCTGCGCACAACTTCAACTACGGTTGAACGCGCACGACTGGTGGGCCATACGCAAGCGAGCGATCCGACCGGACAACACTACCGCGCCGATCTCTTGGGCCACATTCCGTAAAGCTTTTGAAGTCCAGTACCTTCCGTCAGCCGTTCGTCAAGCGAAGGAAAATGAATTCATGCAGTTGAAGCAAGGGAGCCGGACAGTAGAATAGTATGCCACAGAATTCAACAAGTTGTCTAAGTTTTCTAGTCAGTTTTTGCCTACTAAAGAGTGCCGTGTGCGACGGTTCGAAGTGGGTCTGCGACACTCTATCGGTGCGTATGTCGGGATCCCGGAGTACAAGACCGTGGGCGAGGCTCTGAATCACGCTCTCCGCCTTGAGAGCCTGCATCCTTCCGGTGCTGACGACGTTGTGCGCCACTCCAATCACAAACGTCCTAGCTATACGGGAGGCAACAATCACACAGCAAAGCGTCCGAACAACGGAGGCAACCAAGGACAAAGCACTAGGTCTCGTTGCACAAAATGTTTACATCGGACACGATGCCAGTGAGTGCCGTACCCTGAACATTGATTGTCACTCTTACGGGAAAAAGGGATACTATACTAAAGATTGTTGTTCCCGACCGCAACGACAAGATGTGCTGCCACAATCAAACCATCAAAATCGAGGCCCAGTTCCTCGACCTCCTCAGCCCACTCAATCCAACAACCAAGACCGACGCCCCAACACTCAGGGCCGCGTCTTCGCCCTGACTCGAGACGAGGCGTTTGCTTCCGATACTGTCGTGACAGGTATATTGAACTTTAATAATGTACCTGCTCGTGTGTTATTTGATTCAGGCACATCGCATACTTTCATATCGACGAACTTCGCCGCCGTGCACAAATTTCCTGTAATGTTGTTAGACCTTGATCTTAGCATAAGTATGCCTTCGGGCGTGCCACTACTCACAAATTTAGCCTGCAGGGGAGGAACCATATGTATTAGGGGTCAAAAGATCGGTCTTGATGCGATAGTTCTAGATATGAAGGACTTCGACATCATACTGGGCATGGATTGGCTCGGTCCTTGCAACGCAAACATCGACTGCGCAGGAAAGAAGGTCACCTTTCGCATACCTGGAGTGTCCGAATTCTGCTATTCGTGTGGTAAAGCATCGCCGACGTGCATGGTGATCTCGGCAATCTCGGCTCGAAAGCTGCTGCATTCCGTATGCGAAGGCTACTTGGCGTCCGTTCACGACATGAGACAGGATGGCACAAACGCGGGTGAGACCGACGTTGTGGCAGAATTTCCAGACGTGTTCCCAGACGAGCTACCTGGCATGCCGCCCGATCGAGAGATAGAGTTCACCATCGATACATTCCCCGACACCCGGCCGATCTTGAAAGCTCCGTACAGAATGGCCCCTGCGGAATTGAAAGAATTGAAGGCACAACTTCAGGAATTGCTCGATAGAGGGTTTATCTGTCCGAGTGTCTCGCCGTGGGGTGCGCCCGTGCTATTCGTGAAGAAGAAGGATGGATCGATGCGACTCTGCATCGACTATCGAGAATTGAATAAAGCCACCGTCCGAAACAAATACCCCCTGCCCCGCATCGACGACTTATTCGACCAGCTCCAAGGTGCAATGGTGTTTTCGAAGATTGATCTGCGATCGGATTATCACCAACTCAAAGTCAAGCCAGATGACGTGCCGAAGTCTGCCTTCCGCACTCGTTATGGCCACTACGAGTTCTTGGTAATGCCGTTCGGTCTGACAAACGCCCATGCCGTCTTCATGGATCTAATGAATCGGGTGTTCCGTCCGTTCGTTGACAAGTTCGTAGTAGTCTTCATCGACGGCATCCTTGTCTACTCGAAGGATCGAGCACAACATGCAGAGCATCTGCAGACGGTACTCCAAACCTTCGAGAGAATCAGTTGTACGGGAAGATGAGCAAGTGCGAGTTCTGGCTGAACAGCGTCTCATTCCTTGGGCACATCATCTCCGCCGCGGGCATCGCAGTCGATCCGAAGAAAGTCGAGGCAGTTGCTGATTGGAAACGGCCCGCATCAGTTAGCAAAATTCGAAACTTCCTAGGCTTGGCAGGATACTACCGATGCTTCGTGAAGGACTTTGCGAAGATCGCATCGCCGTGGACTCACCTCACCCAGAAAGGAGTCGCATTCAAGTGGTCAGACGACTGTGAAGCTTCCTTCCAGGAGCTCAAACAACGGCTCGTTTCGGCCCCGATACTTGCTCTTCCTGAAGGGACGGAGGGATTTCAAATCTTCAGCGATGCTTCTGGCCAGGGCTTGGGGTGTATGCTCATGCAGCGGGATAAGGTGATATCTTTTGCTTCCCGACAGTTGAAGCCGCACGAGAAGAACTACCCCATGCACGACCTAGAACTAGCGGCAATTGTGTTCGCGTTGAAGCTATGGCGTCACTATCTCTGTGGCATGGCGTACAGGATTTATACGGACCACAAAAGCCTCAAGTATCTCTTCACCCAGAAAGAACTGAATTTGCGGCAGAGGCGATGGCTCGAACTAATCAAAGACTATGACTTATTAATCGACTACACGTCGGGCAAGGGAAATGTGGTAGTGGATGCGCTGAGCCGGAAGTACTTAGCTTCGTTATGCATCAACGATCGACTGCTGCGTGACTTGGAAGGAATGGGCATTGAACTCCGAGTTCGTTTCAGAGACGTGAAACTAGCGCAACTGCGGGTGAAACCGAGCCTACTGGAGAGGATCAAGTCTGCACAGAAGAACGACCCCTACCTGGAGAAGATGCAGAAGCTGATATCGACAGGGAAAGCGTCCAACTTTGCAAAGGACGAGTCGGGAGTGTTGCGCGTGAAGGGACGGCTATGCGTACCGGACGACGCAGAACTTAGAAAGGAGATAATGTCAGAGGCGTATTATGCAAAATATTCTTTGCATCCTGGCAGCACCAAGATGTATAAGGACCTCCGCGTTGTCTTTTGGTGGCACGGCATGAAGAGGGACGTAGCGCTCTTTGTGTCAAAATGTATGGCCTGTCAGCAAGTTAAAGCCGAGCACCAGCGACCGGACGGAGAGATGCAGAACCTTGCCATTCCAGAGTGGAAATGGGATCACATCACTATGGACTTCGTTGTTGGCTTGTCGAGGACGCCGCGGGGAAACGATGCCGTCTGGGTCATCGTCGATCGACTAACCAAGTTAGCGCACTTTATCGCCATCAAAGTTACTTGGAGCATCGACCGCCTTGCTCAGATATACCTTGATGAAATAGTTCGGCTACACGGGATCCCAGTATCTATCGTCTCGGATCGGGATGGACGGTTTATAGCGCGCTTCTGGAGTAGTCTTCATTCAGCACTGGGGACCAAGTTGAATTTCAGCTCAGCTTATCATCCTCAGACTGACGGCCAAACAGAGCGGGTGAACCAAATTCTCGAAGACATGTTACGACTCTGTGCGATCGACTTGAAGTCAAGTTGGGATGTTCATCTACAGCTGGCCGAGTTTGCATACAACAACAGCTATCAGTCCAGCATCCAAATGGTGCCGTATGAAGCTTTGTACGGCCGGAAGTGCAGATCGTCCATTTGCTGGGATAAAGTCGGAAAATGGCAGATACTTGGTCCGGAGCTGGTGGAACAGACTGTGCAGAAGGTCAACTTGATACGAGAAAGATTGAAGATAGCACAAAGCCGGCAGAAAAGCTATGCCGACACGCACCGACGCCCCCTCGAGTTCTCGGAAGGCGACCATGTATTCCTGAAGGTGATGCCTATGCGTGGAGTTTCTCGGTTCGGTGTGAAAGGAAAGTTGAGCCCAAGATTTGTTGGCCCGTTCGAAATATTGAAGCGAGTTGCCCCGGTAGCTTACCAAATCGCCTTGCCGCCTGCAATGTCAGAGGTACATGACGTCTTCCACATCTCGCAATTGTGGAAGTACGTGCACGATTCGGGGCATGTAGTAGATTTTGGTAAGCTGGACCTAAAGGCGGACTTGTCATATGTCGAAGGGCCGGTGTAAATCTTAGAGCACAAGGATAAACTTCTCCGCAACTGTGCTATTCCCCTCGTCCGCGTCCTCTGGAGGAACCATTCGGTCGAAGAGTCGACGTGGGAGCTTGAGTCAGAAATGAAGGAAAAGTTCCCTTCATTATTCTCGTAAAGGTAGGTTCTATTTTAAGTTTCGAGGATGAAACTTTTTCTTAGTTGGTTATGGTGTAGTGTCCCGTCCCTACATCGTGCCCCATACTCAGTCCACGGGGTGCACGAGAAAGGAACACTGTCGCTATCGATTCGGTCGGGACCGATAGGTCAGGATCGACCGAGTCGATCGAACGGGAACAGTTGAATTAAGATCCATTCCTCGTTATGGAATGTCTTCTTCGGAACCGAGTCCCATATTTAGCGGGTTGCGCCTTGAAGATTGACTCTGCGGCTGAGTCGGGAGAGACCTCCCGTTGCTCTACTTTTCACGCAGCTTGCGTTGGTTTTGGCTTTGTTTTCTGAATGCGTTTTCGTGAATGTTGTCGATGGTTTTCATGGCTTGCATTTCGAACTCGCATTTTTTATCGAACTTTTGAATAATGCAGTGTTCTAATCGGTTGCTTGTGCGATTTCAGGTAATCGCGTAGGCGACGTCTAGCGCGACCAACAAAGTTCTCTCGCCGGAAGTAAACTCAAAGTGAGTGGCTGACCCTTCTCTTCTCGACCCCCTTCTTAGGTGAATCGGTAGTGTTGTTGCGGATGAAAGAATGAATGCAAGGGCACGAATACGATAAAAATGAACAAGTTTCAAAGAGAATGTAGGCTATATCTTCATAACTAAAAAGAATTATCTTTGCACGGTCATTGGACAACTCGTGCACGAGGAACGGCTTCCTCGAGCGATACCCCGAGACACGGGATCGTTTCGGCCTAGGAGGAAGCAAAAGATAGCTGTGCTCGACGAAAGCAAAAATATGGTTAGTCGGGAGAACTTGCAGCGGGGCTCGCTACCCGCGCTGAAAGGGTCGCCGTCTAACCCAGCTATAGTCCAAAATGACTTGTGGTGCCAGTGACCTTCACGAACACAAATTGTATACGAAAATGATAACAACTAACAGGGAAGAACATGGTAAGTCTCAAAGGCGCGGCGCGGTCCGCCGGGGGTAAGTTCCGACGTAAATTACATTATGCTTGTCATTGCTCGTTTGAAATTCATTAGGATGGTTAGAAACATTCATGAACTAAGTCATATAAACTCTTCAACCAAATGAGAGCTTGGAACTTAAATTTGCCACGCACCAGTACAAAGTGTAATGTACTGATCCTCGCTCTCCACGCAGGTACCCCGAATCCCGAAGGGCGTGCCACTTAAATCTCAAGGCGGCGTGGACACTTTTGAAGCCTCGTCCGTGTAAAGGCTTGGTTCTGAATTCCTTTTGAAGACTCCGCATTCAGTACAAAAGAAGACCAATGGCGACTCGGCTTCCCTCGATCGTAGGTGGAAAGTGTAACTATTTTGCTTGTAAAAAAAGGGATGTAATGTATGGAACGACTATCTCATCGGCGTCCGTTATTGTAAGTCGAGTCATGTTGTAGCCTGCGCGGCGATGAATGTAATGAAGTCAATGTAAATGAAGTTTTATTATCAATGAAAAAGTCTACTTCTATTTCAAATGTGCCAATCAATTTCTCTGCGTACTCTAACTTGGTGTTGTGTTTCGGATGACCTTATGACTACGCCTTGTGCGATCGCAACTTTGGTTCGCACGGCATCACGTCCGGGAGACGACTATCGATTCTACGGAATCGGGGCGTGACAAGTTGCACATGAATTGAAAGGAAAAAAAGGACCTAAACTAGACTGACAAAGGCTCTCTTTTTTTTTGCGATGTCCGACATAACGCACTAGACTTTATTTACGTTGCATTGTATGTCATTTGAGTCCATTGTGTCCATTTTTCACACATACACGTCCACCCCTCTTCTGCGTTTCGATTTCGAGGCCGTCCATCTAGCTAAGAAAGTTATACCTCTTCTCGTTAGCCACAAGAGGCATACTAAGTTCGGTACCAATGTCTTCATGCTTAGGTATCTGATTTTTGATGTTAGATTTATATTTTTCATCTTATTTTAAGCTTTTCTATGTTGCATGAGGTTAAAATATGGACTAGGTTCATTTGTTTTCTTCAATTGTGTATGATATGTAAAAAGATGTTGGACTTGTATGAGGACCACATATAGGTATGGAGTTACAGATTTATTTGTTTTACTGGTGTTTTAGTTTGTGGAAAGTTGATTGATATTTGATCTGTTAGAAATATGTCTTAATTGGCTACGAATTATAATAAATAAAGGGAGATTTGTCAGTTTTTATAAAGATTGCTCACATAAAGGAAAATTTGTACTTCTTGATTGGTTGTGAGTCATAGCAATAAAATAGTAGTTCACTAGTATTTTTCCATGGTGTCAGCATATCATCAAAGTATTTTGTTTTGTTTCACTACAAATTTGAATCCTCTTGGGGTGGGCTGGAGCTAGAAGTTTGGATTGTGATGGGCTAGGTTAGGTCGGAGTGGGATGCCGTATGGATAAACTCATATCTTCCAAGGTAAAGTACAAAAAATTTCCCGTTAGATTTTTGCTTTTTGCACTAAAAGTTTTCATGCTCATAAAATTTCTAAAAGTATAAAATCTGCTTATTTTGTTCCATTTCCATTAACTGATGTTAAGTGGGATATGTAATGACTATTTTACCCCTCCTCCACTCTCTCCCCCCCTCTCCAGTGGTGCGGAAGGAGGAGGAGGGGGGGGGAGGGCTGGCCGGAATGGGGGGGGAGGGTGAGGGGGGCGGGAGGAGGAAGAGGAGGGGGGGCTGGCCGGAGTGAGGAGGGGGGCTGGCCAGAGTGAGGAAGGGGGCTGAGGGGGGCAGGGAGGAGGAGGAGGTGGGGCTAGCCGGGGCTAGGGGGGAGGGGGTGGGGGGGGGGGGGGGGGGGCGGGCTGGTGGGGAAGGGGGGTAGTTCGGGTATTATTATTTTTAAGTGTCATTAACGGTCAAAGCTAATAGTCAACAGACGGTAGGGGGCTTTTCGAGCAAGTCGTTTATTGCGGGGGTCTTTATTTGCTAAATTTGACTAAAAAGTCTTTCTAAGCAAAATGTACAAATTTAACGAGATTTTTTTGGCAATTTACCCTATCTTCCACTATATAAGGTATTTTTCAAAATGGCTCAATATTTAGCCGTCTAAGCTGTATGTATATCATGAACTATTTTATTTTGTAAAAATTACGGAAGATAAAAATTAACTTCCTCATTCACCATTTTAAAATAATTTATGAATAAAAACTAATTTTATTTATTTTAATCCTTACAAATATCTTTTTAAAAACTAAATTTAAAATTGTTTAAAAATTAAATTTAAAGAAAAGATATCAGAAAATATTTAAATTGCTTAACAAATCTTAATTTAAGTATATTTAAATATTTGAACTATTCTTCAACAGTATCATAAAAAATTGTATACATAAGATTTATAGATTTTAATTAAAATATAAATATATATACAATAAGTTTTAATTTTATTTAAATATTTAAATTATTTTTTGATAAGGTTAGAAAGAAAGAAAGAAAAACAATTTAACATGTATATATATATATATATATATATATATATATATATATATGGAGAAACAAATTAAAAAAAAATCTAGGGTGGGCTCCAGCCCACCTAAGCCCTAAGGTAGCTCCGTCTGGGCCCATTAAGTACTTCAACTTTCTCTGATTTGCTAGTGATTATGCATGGAAAATTGAAATTGAACATTTTATATTCACTAGTAGTAATGTGCAAGTGCAAAAAAAAAAATTATATAAAAAATTATCAAAAATAGAAATTTGAACTCGAATAACAAAAAAAAAACTCTCTTATCTTAACCACTTGAGTTAGACTATTTAATTTTAAATATATTTTATTAGATAGTTAAATACTTAATTAAATTCTTTTCAAATAATTTGTGAAATATTTAGGTAGTTATTTATTATTATTTTTAAAATTTATTGATGATATTTATAAGACGGCTTACTTTTGAACTGTTTCGAAGCCTAATTATACAGTTGAAGATGGATGCTTGTAAACTCCAAATTATATTAATTGCATTCTTTATGTGGCAGTCAAAAGAAGTAATGCCGGAATACGAAACTTCAAAAGACGCGAGTCATGAATTTTGCATGAGTATTAGAGTGGACATATTCACAAAGAAACAATGGGTTTTGCAGCATCTAGGAAAGGAAGTGTCAACAATACTTCATAGGCGGCCTTTCATTCTTAGTGAAGCAGCTATAGGCGGGCTTTGAAGAGAATTTTTTTTCTCTTTACCATCTTACTGTATATTGATTGACTTGTTTGTCTCATATATATATATATATATATATATATATATATATATATATATATATATATATATAGCTCTTTTGCCCCCACCCCCACCCCCCCCGTGCGCGCAATATTTCGAGCCCCCACCAGTCTCCCCTTCCAATGAAACAAGGACATTATATATATATATATATATATATATATATATATATATATATATATATATATATATTTTTTTTTTTTTTTTTTTTTTTGAGGGTGTCCACTTCTTAATGGTGCTTGGAGGCATGCCCTCCAAGGGGGCTCGAACCCGCGCCACTGCGCCGGGGTGCTCCACCGTTCCCAACGGGCTACGGCCACGGGGACATATATATATATATATATATATATATATATATATATATATATATATATATATATATATATATATATATAACCCTCCATTTTATTCACGAAGGCGAAAACCGCCTAATCACTTACAGGTATACCGAAGGCGCAAAATGAAAAAGCTTATACAAGTATACAAGACCAAAAAGGAAAGGGAACCGAAGAACAAAATGGCTAAGCCTAGGAGAGGAGTGAGTCCCAAAAGGAAGACTGGTCGTGAGGACAGAAGGATCTCCGTTTGCGACACTGACGAATGGTCTCCCAGATCAGCTGGTCCGCGGAGTACTGGTGGCCTTCATATCTCGCTTTGTTGCGATTCTCCCACATCACCCAAGTTGCGGCAGCTGCAACAATTCGGTGACCATGGGAGGCGGACGCCCAGGCAGCTGCGAGGTCGTTGTAGTTGTCGGCCCCCGAGATAATGCGGCACCGCTGTGAGAGAGAGTTCCAAACCTGTTTTGAAAGAGTCCCCTGACAGAGAATGTGGTTCACAGTTTCCACTTGGTGATCTGGACAGCACGTGCATGCTGAGGCGAGGCTGAACCCGATGGTGTTAAGGATGTCGTCCGTAGGAAGGATGTTGCGTAGCGCTCTCCAAATAAGGAATGACCACTTTTTGGGGATGCACGTCTGCCAGAAAGGAGCTATGGTGGTGGGAGTAGCGTCGGTGCCAAGGATCGCTCTCTTAGCGGATTTCATCGAGAATAATCCGGTAGCGGTGTGCTTCCAATGTAGCTTGTCGGCGTCCGGCCCCAGCTTCAGCCCGCTACGACGGATGCAGTCTACCGCCTCTAGACTGGCCCAGGTCCGGACCTTGGTCCAATTCCAGTTGTTGTCGGAGGGGTCCCACAGATCCTTGATGGAGCTAGTCCTGGGGGCGTCAGACATGTTGGAGAGCAGGGAATCTCCAACCCATCGTTCATGAAATGTTGATGAGTCGCCGTTGCCAATGTGAAGCCGGATCTCAGGTTCGGCCAGATCTCTTCTGATAAGGATGCGGTGCCATGCCGCCGAGGATCTGTTGTTGGAGATAGCTATCGACGGATGGATGTGCTTGTAATATCTGGCCTTCATGAACCTCGACCATAAGTTCTGCTCCGACCGCAGCTTCCACCACAGTTTCATAGAAAAGGCGTTAACGATTTTGGAAAGTTTGGTGAATCCTAGACCCCCCCCCCCCCCACTTCTGTCGGGCGAGCCATGGTATCCCAACTGGCCCAATGATGCTTGTGCTGTCCGCCACTGTCCCCCCAAAGGAAGTGGGAGAAGATGCTTTCAATGGAGGAAAGGACTTTCTTGGGGGGGAGCACGCTGCGAGGGTGTAGATGGGGATGGAGGTGAGGACATGATTTATGAGAGCCCGGAGACAGAGTAGCGTTATGCCAGCCCTCGAGTTTACCCCTGACGCGGTTGATCAGGTTCTCAAAAATACCGGTGTTGGATTTGCCATACACTAGAGGGCAGCCAAGGTAGTGGATAGGGGGGTGCTTGATGGGGAATGAGGTGATGTTGGAGAGGCTGGCCGCGTGCTCTCTCTTGATGTTGTGATGGGTGTAGATGATACTCTTATCTGGATTAACTTTCTGTCCCGAGCATCTGGTGTATCTCTGAAGCATGTTACGGACCACTTCCATCGATCCGCTATCCCCTGATGAGAAAATAAGGATGTTGTCGACGAAAGCCAGGTGGCTGATGATCGGGCATCCGCTGGCGGTGTGATAATGCTGAAAGTTCGGGGTGGTTGCCATCTTGTTAAGATTTCTGCTCAAGGCATCCGCCGTGATGATGAAGATGGTAGATGATAAAGGGTCTCCTTGCCTAACTCCGCGGGTCGATTTGAAGAATCCTCCTGCCTGACCATTGATGATAGTAGAGAACCACGAGTTGCTGATCGATCTCCACACAATATTGGTCCAGGTTTCAGAGAAATCGAAGGCCCTGAAGACCCAGAACATAAATTGCCAGTCCATTCTGTCGTAGGCCTTCTCCATATCCAGTTTGATGGCAATGTTCCCTCCTCTGGCTGGGAATTTCATGCAAGTGATAAGCTCTTGGGCCAGCATGTTGTTGTCTTGGATATTTCTACCTTTGACGAAACTACTCTGCTCGTCCGAGATGATTTTTGGTAGAAGATCGGACATTCGCGAGGTGATGATTTTATTCGTGAATGTGCAGAGGCTGATGGGGCGGAAGTCCCAGAATGTCTCCGGACTGTCTTTCTTCAGGATGAGAATCAGATTGGTGCTCGAGATGGCTCTTGGGTAGGTGGCGCCTTGGAGGAAAGTGATGGCCGCTTTGTGAATATCAGACTTAATGATGTCCCAGCAGGTGCGAAAGAAGACCCCTGTGAATCCATCAGGGCCGGGCGTGCTGTGCTCGTCAAGGGCCCAGACGGCATCTTTAACCTCCTGCTCGGACGGGGGTTGGTCTAATCGATTATTATCGATGTTATTAATAAGTTGGGGGATAGCCTCCAGGAATGTGGTGTCTCTGTGAACCATTTCCTTGGAGAAGAGCTGAGAATAGAACTTGGCGGCTTCAGATTGGATTTCCTTTTGGTCGGAAATACATCTCCCGTTCTCATCAGAAATCTGGTAGAGAGTGAGTTTCTGTCTGCGACCGTTAAAGCAAGCGTGGAAGTAGCTCGAGTTCTTGTCCCCCTCGCTATCCCATTTCAGCCTTGCTTTTTGCTTCCAGAATTCGATCTCGACTTTCAGTCTGAATTTGAGAATTGCTTTGGTGAGGTTGAGGACTTTCTTGGAGGCTGGCGATCTATCGGCCATGAACCTGAGTTCAGCGCGAGTAACGTCATCCTCCGCCTCCTGAATAGCTTGGAAGATATCCCCATATGCTTGTTTACTCCAGGCGGCGAGGGCTTTCCTCATGGCTTTGAGCTTGTTGGTGACTTGGATAAGGGGATCCTGGGATTCAGAGCTGTTCCACGCTTCATTGACGATGTCCATGAATTGTGGATGCTGGCACCAGAAGTCCAAGAAGCGGAAGCTCTTGGTTGGCTGGTTCGACGTGCCGGTAATACTCACGAGCAGGGGGCGTGGTCGGACTCGGTGGTGTTGAGGTGAGAGAGCTTGGATATCGCTCCCGTACTCAGCCATTGGGCGTTCGTAAAAGCCCTGCCAAGTCGGGAGTATTGCCGGTGTTCGCCTTCGCGCATGTTGCACCATGTGAAGGCGTTGCCCGAGAACGGGAGAGGGGAGAGGTGGGAGTTGAAAATAAAGTTGTTAAAATCCTGCATGCTCGAGAGTGGGGGAGGGCGGCCGCCGGTCTTCTCTTCTCTGCAGGTGATAGCGTTGAAGTTCCCGATACAAAGCCAAGGGGTGTTGAGGTGTTGTTGGTTGATGTCTAGAAGATCGTCCCAGAGATGTCTGCGCTCAACTATATCGTAGCTGTCGTGAACCGCCGAGAGAATCGCGCGGTTGGGGATTAACGAGTGTTCAATCCAGCACGAAAGGGCTTGCCCGGAGTCCCGTAGGACTCCGATTTTGACGTCTTTCGAGCTGAGGATCCAAATGTCGTTGCTACCGGCGATGGCCGACTGAAATCCTAGTTGTAGCTGGATGGACTTGAGTCTGTTGTTGGAAATTTTGGGTTCGATGATAATCAATATGTCGATTTTGTGAGTTTTCTTGAGGCTGGTGACTCTCCGCATGGTAGGTTTGTTCGTCAGGTCGCGGACATTCCAGGAGAGGATGTTCAGCATTAATGGTGCTTGGAGGGGGGTTGGTTGATCCGCTTGGAGGCTGACCTTGTGTGCATGGTCGGGGACTTGGAACCCCCTTTCTTGTCTGCTTTCCTTGAAGCGGTGGACGATGCTCCTCCGGTGGATGAGCTTGTGATGGGTTCTTTGGGTGTGGTAAGAGAATTATCCGTAGAAGGATGGATAGATTCCCCGGCGGAGTCGAGCTGGGGTTCAATCGGGGGGATTTGAAGGGTGTCATCGGAGCTGCCAATCTGGTCGCTTTCAGACCGGAGGGGGATTCCCGCCGCAAGAACTTGAAGGCCTCTAAAAGCTTGATCCGGCCCGAGGATGGCTAGGGCTTCCACGACAGCAGCATCATGGTTGGCTGGAGTGTCCGGGATGTGTTGGGTGACTGGAAGGGGCCCTACGGCTGCTTCTAGTGGGGGGTTGCTGATGTCTTCTTGGTCCGTCCTGGATGTCACGGCATGAACATTCGGTGAGGGTGGCTCCTTGGGTTGGTCGCTCGTTTTCGAGGCGAGGGCGTTGAACTGGTTGGAAATATGAGTGATTGGTGTATCGAAGGGGACCACCGTTTTGTCTGGGAGGCTGCTCTACTAGGTTTGCCTTCACTGGAGCTGAACCTGGTGTGGGAGTTCGGGAGAGGGAGCAAGGGGTGTTGGTCGTGGTTACGACTCTGCAATAATCCTTCTTTGGTTTGGGGTTCTTTCCGCACTGCATTCTTCTTAAGTGCGGGATTGAGGCGGAAACAGTGCTTGGTGAGGTGGCCGCGCAAATGGCAATGGGAACAGAATAGGATTGGTTATCATAGACGATCTGCTGTGTGTGGGTCTGGTTTCCGAGCTTGATAAGGATATGGTTGGGAGGTTCTTTGGTGAGATCGAGTTCCACACATATCTTGGCATAGTGAGCTTTGGTAAGGTTGCTTGTTTCGGATGCAGTGGCGACGTATGTCCCGAAGGAGTTGGCTATACGTTTAAGAGCCGCTGGGATAAAACAGATGGGGAGAAGATTGGGAAGGGTAACCCATGCTGCCACCGTAGCTGAGTCTTCCTTGGGGTTGAAGTTCGCTGACCACTTGATTATCTTCATCGGGTGCGAGTCCATCCTGCTGGTGCCTTTGGACCACACGGTCCTGTGGTCGATGTCGGAGGAAAGATGTAGCAGAATATGCCTCGGGTCTAACGGGGCCACCCTGTATTCAGTGGAGAGCCGCCAGCCGGCTATGACCTCTTGAACTCTGGATAGTTTGGGGCAACCGGAGGAGAATTTGAGGATGAAGGAGAAGGGGAAGGAGGTGGCCAGGGAGGACAATTCATGGTCGAAGAATGGCACCGTGGGCAAGAGTTGTTCCTGAGGGTATACCACTGCCGGGAGGGAAATATCGGGGAAAAGGAGGCCCAGCTTGGCCTTCCTGTCCGGGCGAAGGGTGTCAGCGAATAACGGGGCGGGAAGGGCCGTCATGGGGGTTGAGGGAGGAATCTGGCTGGGCTGCGCAGGGAGAGCAGCCGCAGCAGAGGGGGTGGGAACAGAACAGGGAAAGAGAGCGAGGAGGTCGTCTTGGATAGCGGAGGATGAGGTCGGGCCAGAGGAGCAGCCGCGAAGACTCGAAGAGGAAAGGGGGGAGGCACGAATAGCGCCTGCGGCAGAGACCACAAGAGCAAGATCCGGGGAAGGGGGACTGCGAACACCCGGAGGCGCCGGGGGGGGCGGCAAGCGGCAAGGGGGCAGGGGTGGCATCGGAGCCCGAGGGGGAGATGGTGGGGAGAGCGGCAATGTCCGAAGGGGAGGGGGGCAGCCTCCTGCGCCCGGGGAAGGAAGGGGAGGGTGGGCCATCATATGCGCCTGACTAGGGGATGGAGAGCCAGCATGTGCGCCCTCAATGAGGCCACTGGGGTCCACATGCGCCCGAAAGGGGGGTCTGGGGAGACCACAAGCGCCTGAATAGAGGGGGGCCCATGCGCCAGGAGTGTGGGCATAAGCGCCAGCTGGGATGGGATGGGTTCCCTGCGCCTGAGAGATGTTGGGGATAGTCCCATGCGCCAGAGGGAGGAAACTAGGAGAGCCCCATGTGCCTGAATGAGGTTGCCAGCCATATGCGCCAGCTAGCAGGGGGTGGGCGCATGCGTCCGCGGCTGGAACACCAAGAGAGGAGTATGCGCCCAAGGCGTGGCAGCAAGGAGCTCCCGTACAGGGATGTGCGCCCACGCGAACGTGGGCGTATGGAGGGTCGACTCCAGGCGGCAAGATGGCACCACGTGGAGGAGGAGCAGAAATTTTAAAATTCAAAAACGGATTTCGAAAACATCCCGCGCAGGCCGGAACTGAGGATGGGGGAAGAGCGGGAGACGGGGCCGACGACGAAGAAGTCCTCAGGGAGGGGGCAAGAGGCTCGCCTCGCCATGAAAGGCCCGACACTACTGGTGGGCCGGCCAAAGGAGCCTGGCGCGGAGGAGCCGCAGCAAACGGGGGAGCCGCGGCAAGCGGGAGGGAGATCTGAGATGGAGGACACGGAAGGTGGGCAGCGGGGACTGGGGGGGAGGGCTGCGGGGAGGAGTCGCTGAGGGGGCGGGACGGCAGAAGGGGCGGCGGCGGGCGAGGGGGACAGGAGGCTGGCGGGATGGAGGGGGGATAGGCCAATCGCGGGCCAAAGAGCGGCGCCGGATTCGTCCATACGCGGAGGGTGAAGGGGAGGAAGGGGGGAGGGGAGGGAGGGGAGGGGAGCGAGGCCGGCCAAGTCCGCCGGCCTAGGCCGGGCTAGACAGGGCGGACGACTGGATCACGAGGGATGGAGAACGGGAGCAGGAGCTCATCAAGCTTTTTTTCTCTCTCTCTCTCTCTCTCTATATATATACATATATATATATATATATATATATATATATATATATATATATATATATATATATATATATATATATATATATATATATATGGATGGCAAGCATGGTAGGGAACCCTATCCGCACAGATATACCTACGGCTAGGAGGCAGAGACTCTCTTACGCAAGGGTGTTTGTTGAAATCATGGCGACGGCTAAACTTCCACGGAAAATAGAGCTGCTATTACCTAATGGGGAGAGATTAGAATAGGACATTGAGTATGAATGGGTCCCTCCATCATGTGAGTCCTGTCACTATTTTAGGCACACAAAGGTGCCCAAAATAGTGACAGGACTCACATGATGGAGGGACCCATTCATACTGGTCCCTCCATCATGTGAGTCCTGTCACTATTTTGGGCACACAAAGTGCAATGTAATGGAGCAGTGGATACACAAGAGACATGAAATAAGGCAACTACCAATGAGGATGATAACCTGATGCAAGTTCAGGGGAAGGAAGGGCATGAAGAGGTGCAAACAGACCCCTCTGCATTCTTCCAGCAATATGAGACTGAAATGCACATGGAGGTGGAGAATAGGGCGGGCGAAGCTATACAGGTGAATAACAGTATTGTAAACTCGTTGCTGGGAAAGAGGCAAGGCCCGAAGATGGCTAGGGAAGGCACATACTCGCCACAGAGCCAAGCATTAACGATCTACTCTAAAGGACAGGGACAAGATACTAATGAGCAAAATCAGATGGAGATACAGATGGATAACCACAGAGATCACACCCAGGGGATGGAGTCCCAACCCAAAGCAGCGAGGAAGGAACAAAGGCATGCAGGAACTGGTATTACTCCATTAGGGGATGCTAATAACCGTACCAATAAAGATGACCAAGCTGAAAGAAGCTCAGATATTACCAGAGAAAACCCAAGATAGGAAATGATACTAAAAATAATGGGCAAGGAGTGACAATTGGCAGTAGTAGCATACGATAGAGCCTTCAAACAGCAGAGCCGCTCCCCCACCGTCCTAGGGAGAGCCAGAGACCTCAAAAGGACACCCTACTTCGTCATTAATGACAGTCCTTACATGGAGCGTCAGAGGAGCAAACTCCATTGGACGGTGGAGAGAGATTAAAAGTGTCATCTACAAGCATACATGCTCGATTGTTTCAATACTAGAGAGCAAAATCAAGATGAAGGAAATCATAAACAGAAGAACTCAAGCGGAGTGGACATCCATACATAATCTAGAGTATGACACCATAGCTCGCATTTGGATGCTCTGGGACACCACTGTTTGGGATGGACAGGTAAAACTTATAATTGACCAACTCATAGTTATTGTCTTATTGACTTCACTAACAGGGGAGGATTCAAGATGGTGGTTGGTGCTGTCTACGGTCATAACGACAAACGTAGGAGATTCACGCTCTGGAACGACATAGTGAAAGTCGCTGCTGCAATGGGCGACCAAAGCCCCCTTGTACTATGTGGGGACTTCAATGCAATGATGGCTACTAATGAAAAGTTAGGAGGAAGGCAAGTCTCTGACCCGATATTGGCAGACCTACAAAATTGCCTACTTGGTTCAGGTCTCAAATGCCTCTCTAAAACTGGACATAAATGGTCCTAGAGCAACAGCTCCTCAACTAGCCGGGTGGTGTGCCAACTTGGCAGAGCCATCTGCAACAATAAATGGGTGGAAATGTTTCCATATGGCCATGCGAAGGGACTACACTGTGGGACGAGTGATCACACGCCCATTTTGATCCGGGTGGTTCCTGAACCCCCTCGAGGGCGATGCCCCTTTCGATACAGCAATACCTGGCCTGACACTGAGGGATACCAGGAAGCCTTCGAGCGTGGGTGTAACAAAATGATCGTAGGCAATCCACAATTATGCCTTGTGCAGAGACTCAAGAATAAAAAGATGAAGATCAGAAGGTGGAATAGGACTCGACCAGTCAAGGACCTTGTTGATAGAGAAAGTACTCTACAACAAATCCAAGACCAACTCCAGACTAATCTGACTGACATGAATCTCGCAACCACGGAAGCAGATCTTCAAGAGGAAGTACGACATCTCAGACACCAGGAGGAAGTTCAGTTACAACAGAAAGCTAAAGTTAGTTGGCTCAGGGATGGAGATCGATGCTCAAAGTTCTTTCATAGGAATGCAATCCATTCTCTAATCGACATAGCCGGGAAACCAACTACAGATGAGAAGGTGATACAAAGGGAGGCAGTTTCCTACTATAACGCCTTGTATAACCAGACAGACTACTGCAACGACTTTCTTGAACTGATATGCAAACGGATCGTCACTGAGGTAGGGAATGATACATTAAGGAAGCGTGTATCGATGGAAGAGATCGAAAGGTTCATTAAGAAAGCTGACCCCAACAAGGCCCCAGTACCAGATGGGTTCAATGCAGTGTTCTACAAAAGGCATTGGAGTTACCTGAAGCATCAAGTTCTTCATGTCGTGAATGACTTCTTCCAATCGGGGCGACTTCTCAAGGAGATGAACCACACTTTCATTACACTAGTGCCAAAGAAGGAGGGGGCTCCACATTGGGGGAGTTCCGCCCCATTGCCTGCTGTAACTTCATATATAAGCTCATCACGTAGACGATGTGTGACAGAATGCAGGAGATGCTACGGAAACTGGTATCCACCAACCAAACGGCTTTCGTCAAGGGTCGCTCTATCTCAGAGAACTGTCTACAGCACATGAGTTAGTAAGGGAGTTCAACAAAACTGGAGGGAAGAAAGGGTGCATAAAGCTCGATCTTCGGAAAGCGTATGATATGGTAAACAGGGAGTTCGTGTGCAGAGTCCTCCACAGCATAGGGTTTGATGACTGGTGGATTGATAGGATTCGAGAATGTATCTCAACTCCCACTTTCTCGATCCTAATCAAGGGACAACCCTATGGTTACTTTGGCAGTAATAGGGGTCTGCGTCAGGGGGATCCGATCTCCCCATATCTATTTACGGATAGTGATGGAATACTATACATGTATGATGGATATAGCCGTGCACCGCAAGCTTATTACCCCCCTCTTCCGTCGTGTCTCCCCGCAGGTATCTCATCTCATCTATACAGACGATCTTTTCGTTTTCATTGAGTATTCGACAACAGCTATTACTGTGCTGAATGAGATTCATGATGAATTTGGGCGATTGGCTGGTCTGATATTGAAGAGAAAGAAGAGTGCAATGTATTTTAATAAAGATTGTCCCAACCAGGACCAGTGGTCGACTTTGCTTCGTATTGAGCAGGGGCATTTACCCGTCAGGTACCTCGGCTTACCTCTCTCAATCAACTATACGACAGATGATGACTGTAGAGGCCTGGTTCAGTATGTGCACAATCGGCTAGAGGGGTGGCAGTCCCAACTTCTATCATTTGGAGGACGTCTAGAATTGATCCATTTCATTACCTGGGCCATCATGGCATACTTGCTTCAAGCTATCATTGTCCCGACCAACACTATTCAAAAAATTGAGAAACTCTGCGCTAACTTCGTGTGGAGAGGTGGGGTTCACTCCATATCATGGGAAGAACTGTGCCGAGTCAAAGGAGAGGGAGGCACGGGAATCAAATTCATCTGAGTCCTACGAGAGATTGCATCACTGAAGCTCGCATGGAGATTCTTGGAAGGCAAGTCACTTTGGGCGACTTGGAAGAAGAACAGATACCTGCAGAATAATAACTTCTGGGTTACTTAGATTAACAACAATTACTCTGTGACATTCAAAACTATTCTGCGACAAAGAACCAAACTGAAACAATGTATCAGCAGAGTTATCAAGGACGGGAGGGATACTAACCTATGGATGGATCCATGGTTAAACACTCCAACCTAATTGATAGACTGGGATGGCCTAAATTCGAACTTATTGGTAGCAATGAGAACGTGGAGGTCATGATCCAAGAAGGAGAATGGAATGTGGCTACTAGAAGGGTCGGGCAATGGCATGCAGAGGAGATAAGGAGGCTACGTCTGGACAGAGAGTGCAGTGGAGATCGGTGGGTTTGGGAGGGCTCTGCTAATGGCCAATTCTCAAGTCGGGTTGTATATGAGCAACTGTGCGACCACATTCTCCGACGGTTGACTGGGTGGATATCGTATGGTGTAAAGGCGCCGCTAGCAAAATAAAACTGTGCGCCTATAAGGCATTCCGCAGCAGACTGTTAACCAAAGATAGGCTCGAGAGATTTGGCATACAAATCCACAGGAGAGACTGCGTGCTATGTGGGAGAGAATCGGAGGGGGAAACACATGATCATCTTTTCTTCAAATGTGGGTTCACTGGAGCTATTTGGTAGAGATTCAGAGACTCGATAGGCATTACTAACACCAGGTATGAGGGCCTCCAGTATATTTTCGAGGAGATAACTGCTCTAAAAAATAGGGAAGAAGACATCTGCAGAAGAGCTAGACTTCGTCTGCTATCAGCTATTTGGCATGTGTGGCGAGAGAGGAATAAAAGAACCTTTGAAGGAAAAGCTATTAGAATGTCAGGTATCATTAACAATATCGAATATGACATTAACTGTATGGAGAGGAGATAGGTAAGATAGTAGAGAGTTTTGTAGGCAGTGAAAGTGATTGTAAGCAGCTAGGAGGGCTACTTCTATTTTTCACATTTATATAGTACCCATTCTTCATTTTTTCAAACACAAAATCGAGTTTCTCCGCCAAGACCAACAAATATTCAGAACCATATTACAATTCAAATATTACCGTCCAAATTGAAATAAGTTTCAAAATTCAAAAGATTAATCTTTTCCATCTCCATCTTCTTCTTTTTTCTTTTTTTTCCTTCCTCAAAATCTCCTTCACATACACCTTGAGGGACAGAATAAGAAATTATAGTCAGTATGGACTCACTGTATATGTAGAAATAACATCCAGAAATATAAAATAGAAGTATCAAAGTGAGGCTAGCATTAGTGTTAATGTGCACAGTTTGTGTTCTAACATAATAGTATCAATGTGCACACTGCAGGTTCTAACATTAGAGTATCAATGTGCACAGTGCGGATTCTATGATGCGGCCCCATTTTGTATCAATCACTGAGTAGTGAGTACACACTCCAGTTAGCTCAAGTGTTAGGTTACTCTCAAGGCTCTCTCGAATGTTAGGATACCAAACAAGTTTAAGTGTCTGGCTTACCCTTAAGGACAATCTATATTATAGCAGTGTGCTCATGCTTATAATACCAAATATCACTGACTGAGGGATTGTTCCAGCTCAGTCCTACCTCTAGTATCAGATATATATTACACGTCTTGAGGCATTTCCACTCTGTACATGTATTGGACCATCATCTGTTCAGTCCTAAATCACTATTTCAGGGTGCAATTAGACAGTATCAGTACAAGTATTAGATAATCTAGTAGCAGAGTATCAGTACAATATTAACTATTATCTAGAGTAGCTTTGATTTAAGACCATGTGCTTTTGTCCTAGAGTGTTTAATATAGAATATAGAGGCTAACAAGTGTTGCTATATCATTAAGCATTAGAGATGAACATTCTATTTAGCTGAGTTGAAGCTCACAAGTGTATACAATGTACACCATAATAACTAGAGCCTTAATTCAAATACAAATAATTTCCTGAATTTCTTCTTTAGTGATGATACTAATATCATAGTATTAGCAAGTATTTACAGTTAGCAAGCAAACCTAGAAGTCATCTAAAAAAATAATCCAGCATGGATAGCTAGATCAGTTAGTAACAGAGTAGCAGGTCAGGTCAGCATAATAACCGACTGATATTGATATTTTTCCTTATAAATAGGAAGACTGTAATGGAAAAAGAATGAAGACTTATAATGTCATTTTCAATGTAACCTTATCTTTCCATTTTCAATGCAAATTTTCAGATTGAGATAAAGAAAAAAAAAACCATGTCCAGATAAGTTGATATCCATCACTACTGAGCTAATTCTGGATGGAGACTTATCATTCTAACATTAGAGTATCAACGTATCTATTATATTACAGAATCATTAAGAATACTATTAGTATAATAAGAAACAAAAATGTAAAGTAAAATTAACAATATTATTACTCAATACCTCCAACCAATTTCATTCATTCTTCTTCTTCTTCTTCTTTTTCGTCTTATTCCTCTTCTTCCACTAATTCTGCCTCTAGCTCTTTCATCCTATCCAAAATCAATTTTTGTCTGTCTGATATAGTCTTCATCTTGTTGAAGACTTTCTCAAAGTTTGCATCAACCAAATTGTACAGATCATCCACCTTGCCCTTGGTGGTTTGTCTTTCGGATGTTGATGGTTTGTTTGATGGTGCCTGAGTCCGTGGATGGCTAGATTGTGGAAGAGAAGAGTCTTCTTGTTGTCTTAACAATCGGCTAAAAGTCAGTTTTCTTGTGGATCCTCTGTTATTGAGATAAACATCCCTAAGCTTGGGATACCATGTTTAGCAGCCAGGGAGCATATAAATCTTCCAAAAGGAAGAGTTGTCCTTATAATCGGTCTTCCCACAAAATACATTATTCTACTAAATATGTAACGACCTATATCCATCCTTCTTTTTGTCCCCATATAATAAGAAAACTTTACTCTATCAGGATGGATGGAACTGTCGTGTCCAGTAGGGTTCAGTGTTTGATATATGTAGGCATGCAACAATTTATATAAAGTTTTCAATTCATCTTTGTATACATGTTGTTGGCCCTTGACACCAATCGATTTACCAGTCATCTTATAAAAAGTATCTGGGAAGGACACATTATCTATATCTTTCATATCAAAATTAGCAACTGGATCAAACCCGTAAAAATCATCCATGACACCAATATTTAAATGCATCTGTTTCCCTCTCAGAAACACTAGTTATTTAGCCACTTCTTTTTCAATGTCAGCCCTCAGATTTGAGTAAAATTTATGGACTATTGTCCGATTAGGTTTCACAAGGCAGGATTTGTGCAGTTTTTCTAACTGATAGAATTTTAAAATATCTAAGAAACCTTTATGTTCAACAACAGCCATCTTAATGGCTCTTTCAGTTGTAACAGCCATTTTCTTGAAATAATTTATAAAACTCTTTTTAGATTTAGAGTCAATAAAAATGGGTACCTTTCCTATCTTCTTGGAGTTCTTGTCAGATGGCTCCTCCTCTGCATCTTCCTCCTCTGACAAGGATTCGGAATCCTTCGAGTCTGAGTCTGGTGCGTTGTACTCCGAGTCCGAAGTCGACTCTGTATCATCGGCCAACTTTGCCTTCGATCAAGTTGGCCGTCGTTTTGTAAAAGTTGACTTTTCGGAGTCTGTTTCAAAAATAGATTTTCTCTTCTTGCTAGTTGTTTTCTCTACATCAGATTCAGATTTAGAATCTTGTGTCTCTGACTTTGAAATAGCCGATCATATTCCCTTTGATTTGCCTCTGTCGCTGTAGCCTCTATCTTTGCAGCCTCTACCCCTGCCGCTGCTTTAATTACATTCTCTACCTCTTTCGATGTCGCTGCGAGCAATGCGCCCTCTGCCTCTGCCGCATCTTTCTTTACGGACTCTGCCGCTGCAGCTCTAGCCAGTGCTTCCTTCCTTTCACGTAAATACCTCGCCTTTGGAATTACTACCTTCTCTGCCTTTGTGGCCTCCCCCGCCTCTTTTTTTGCAGCCTCTACCGCTGCCACCTCTGCCTTTGCGGCTTCTGCGGCCATCGACGCCACTGTCGATGTCGACACTTTTACGGCGCCCCTTGCAGTACGGGTAGCTAGCCCCACTGAAGGTCCCGCATACCGTGCTACTACTTCAGCACTGTGCTACTACTTCAGCACGAGGTTCCCCCCAGGACGAATCGATTTCCAAGGCCTTGGAATACCGTTCGAGGAACCACCTTGTCGACA
The DNA here is from genome assembly GCA_029216955.1 of Iris pallida. Taxonomy (NCBI): domain Eukaryota; kingdom Viridiplantae; phylum Streptophyta; class Magnoliopsida; order Asparagales; family Iridaceae; genus Iris; species Iris pallida. The sequence goes on from JANAVB010008599.1 coordinate 28,221,402, forward strand.
AGTTGTCCATGACCAGGCAACTATATGCAACTTATCTATGAAGAAAACATATAATGCATGATAAGAAAAACTATAAGTGCTCAGCCACCATTCTCATTCGTATTTCCATCTTGTCTTGAGCCAACGCTCACATTATCATCTGCCCAATCCAGGGTCTTAGCGAATCTACATTCTACATCGGCATAGGATAATAGAATGTGATTACCTAAGCCCTTCCACACATCTTCGATACCATACATCTTTCTAACCAAACTCAATGTACTCACCGCCCAATTCCTGGGACTTGGCATCTGTTTAGCATACGTTCATTCGTCCATAATTCAAGCATACTCACTATCCAGTTCTTGGGTCTTAATGTTTGTGTTACCATCTATTCGTCGAGCTAAGGCTCGATATACTCACCGCCCAAGTATTTGGGACTTTGCCTTCACCTGTCATGTAATTTATCGCAACATCATACAAGCATACAGTTCATCGAGCAACAACAGTTTACGGTCATGTGATTATTTATCTTTCATTATCTTTCTAACTTTCATGCAAGGTGTTATTCAACAACTCAACGAGTAAACACAGCATACTATCCTTTATTTTAAGCGTGAAGCTAAAGGATCTTCGAAAGGTTCAACACTACTCACATTCATAGGACGATTCCTGCCACGATCGCATAGCCTTCCAAGCGATCCTTCGTATATTTCCAAGTCCAACAAGGCTTTATTGAACCAACCATCCATCATAAGGCATCTTGCGGGTCGGGGTACTACATGTCCCACCAAAATTTATCTTGAAGGTAAAATATCATCATTGTGTGGAAAAACGTCCAAATCTCTTGGATATGATTACACTAATATTGTATTAATGATAAGCATTGATACAGTCAGTATCAGTGCTATTTGTACCGCCAAAATTCGTCTTCATATGGTCTTGGGTTGTGGGACAGAAGACGTCTTCGGTAGTCGGATTGGTATGGTCCTACTATAAGCGAGTGGTTTGGATTGGTAATAGCCGTAAGCAACTGACAACTAGCTACTGTAAATGATCGAGGTAGCTATCGAAAGGAATCGAGTTTGGCATCATAATCCCATAATGTCACATAATTTGGATAATTTTACAATTTCTCCAAAATGAAGGATATCAATAGCTCAGATGATACACTTTAACATCAATAACCCATTGCATTGAGGATAATTACAACACTTTAACAGTAATACCCAGACTAAGAACATTAATAACACTTTAACATCAATAACCCATTGCATTGAGGATAACATACTGATATCATATAAATATGATAAATATAAAGAAATGAATGCATGCATGCTAATGTCAGAAGAACCATTCACCCCAGGACTGACTGATAAGATCTAAATTACTATAAATCTCGTATCCATGTTTCCTTGGGATTACATCGCCAAAGGATAGTTTAAACGTCTGTATTAAATCATAAATGTTCCTAAGGTTGTCGTTGAGGTACACGTTGAAGCACCCACGTATGTCGAGCATGCGAAGACCCTTGCAATTGCATATGATAGATCGCAGCGTGTCTATGTTAAACATGCCTGAGCGCATCTTGAGGTGCTCGAGATGCGGCATCGAATCGACCATGGCCTGTCCCTCTGTCTCGTTGAACGTGTCCAACACGAATCTGTTCCTGACTATGAAATATGGAGGGGGCGTGTTCCTCCTCAGCTTGACTAGGCACTGGCAATACTTGCGACAGAAAATATTCCCGTCGACGTAATATAGAGGCAGTAGCTAATGTCGAGTTCTTCCAGCACCGGGAGAAACTCCAAGTGTGTCATGAAAGTTTTATCACTCACGTTATAATTCGGAATGCGCAACACCCTTAGAAATTTTAGAAATTTCTCACTGTATTATAAAAAGGGGAAAATATCTTAATTTACAACTTTATGCATACGATCAATAGAAATTAACCAAGTATACATAAAAATTTCTAATTAGAAAATAAAGTATTAGAAGAAGACAAAACGCATATAGCATGCAAAAGAGAAGGCGGCTTCGTCGAGCTTGTATGCAGAGAAGGACCGTAGAATTTTTGCGCTGCGAGCCATGAGCTTCTTTATGGTCAAACCAATCTCTGCGGTTTGGTGGTCCCTGCGGCACCACTGGTCCAAGTCCACATTGGACCAATAGTAGGGACCGCTCAGCGTCTTCCACCACGAACGGCACACTGAGGCCACGTTGCACATGACCTCGTCTGTCGACATCCCCGACAGTACCAGTATCATCGAGAGAATCTCCATGGGGATGATGGTCCATCCGCTGCTGTTGATCTTGCTCTTGCTCCTCTCCATTGCGATTCTTCCTTCTTTTCTCATTTGTTTCTCTATAATCGGTTGGGTTCTTCTTTTTCTCTCATTCGTTTCTCTATAGTCGGTTGGGTTCTTTTCTTAAGGAAAAAGGCTATTTAACCTGCTCGGGGGGGGGGGGGGGGGGGGGACCGTGCGCTGCCTGTAGCCACTCGTCCCCCATTCGCTTCGAATCCCACGACATGATCACACTGGGGCCGACCCCTTACTCGATCTATTGCTACACTTCTTCTCCTCTAGCCGCGATTGGGTTATATTGTGTTTTATTTTACAATTTTGGAAGTTAATTAAGATTAAAAGTTTTAAAATTTTAAAGTTACATGTTCGTACAAGTAAATTTTCAGATTAAAAGTTTAATTTAAATTGAAAAATAAATGTTAATTATAACTTTCCAAATTTTAATTTTAATTTTAATTTTAAAATTTGTGATGTGATCAACAAGAATTAAGGGCACTAAAAGAAATCATGATAATATTAATATTCATTTTTTATTTTTACAAGGAATTTTTCCACATTTGGGTCAAACCAACCGGCACCGCATCGAACCATATCAATACGAACCGATCGGCTATTATTCGAACCGATGGTCACCGCATTAAACCATATCAATACGAACCGATCGGCTATTATTCGAACCGATGGTCTGGTAACATTAATGATAAATCTAATGTTAATTTTAATATTAGTTTCAATATTAGTTTAATTTCTTATTTAAATTTTAACTATTTTTTATTTCTAATTTAAATTTATTTTTAATTTTAAATCAAAATCTAATTTTTATATTAGAGTTAAATTTAAATTTAAATTTAAATTTAATTTAAATTTTAAAATTTGCCACGTGATCAATTGGATTTAGGGGTGTGCACATATGGGTCAAACCAACTGCATCGAACCGAACCAAACTTGTACCATAAATTAAATGGGGCTTTGACTCGGGTTCGATTAGTGTTCGTCTAAACTCGTACGCTAAAACCAGTCGAGCTCGATCATTTTGCATGTACCGAGTTCAAACACCATTTTTAGTACATACTAGCATGTAACAACGATACGTGTTAATGATAGTTATTAATAAAAGAAACTACTGAAATAAAAACTCGTTGATTTGATCAATTGAATTAGGAAGTTTTACAGATTTTGGTCAAACCGGCCACATCGAACTATATCAATCTGAACCGATGGGCTATCAATCGAACAGATGGTCTCGTAACATTAATCTTAATATTAATATTAGTTTCAATATTAATGTAAAACAAATCATGATAATATTAATATTCACTTTTTTATTTTTATAAGGAATTTTTTTGTTTAAATTTTAACTATTTTTTAGTTGTAAATTTAAATTTAAATTTAATTTTAATTTTAAATCAAAATTTAATTTTAATTTTAATTTTAGTTTTAATTTCAAATTTTGCCATGAGATCAATTGGATTTAGGGGTGTGCATATATAGGTCAAAGCAACCGCATCGAACCGAACCAAACTTGGGCCACAAATTAAATGGAGCTTTGGCTCGGGTATGGTTAGTGTTCGTCTAAACTCGTACGCTAAAACTAGTCGAACTCGATCATTTCGCGTGTGTAATGGAACCGAGTTCAAACATCATTTTTGAGTACGTACTAACATGTAACAATAATACGTATTAATGGTTAATAAAAGAAACTATTGACATAAAAACTTGTTGATTTGATCAATTAAATTAGAAAATTTTACAGATATGGGTCAAACCGGCCGCATCGAACTATACCAATCCGAACCGATGGGCTATCAATCGAACAGATGGTCTCGTAACATTAATGTTAATATTAATATTAGTTTCAATATTAATGTAAAAGAAATTATGACAATATTAATATTTACTTTTTTATTTTTATCAGGGATTTTTTGCACATTTGGGTCAAATTGACTGACACCGCATTGAACCATATCAATCCGAACCGATCGGCTATTATTCGAACCGATAGTCTGGTAACATTAATGATAATTCTAATGTTAATTTTAATATTAGTTTCAATATTAATGCAAATTTTTATCTAAATTTTAACTATTTTTAGTTGTAAATTTAAATTTAATTAATTCAAATCAAAATTTAATTTTTATTTTAAATTTAAATTTAATTTTAATTTTAAAAATTTTCACGTGATCAATTGGATTTAGGGGTATGCACATATGGGCCAAACCAACCGCATCGAACCAAGCCAAACTTGTATCACAAATTAAATAGGGCTTTGGCTCGGGCTCGGTTAGTGTTCGTTTAAACTCGTATGCTAAAACAAGTCGAGATCGATCATTTCGCGTGTGCAATTGAACCGAGTTGAAATACCATTTTTGAGTATATACTAGCATGTAACAATAATACGTGTTAATGGTAGTTATTAATAAAAGAAACTATTGAAATAAAAACTTGTTGATTTGATTAATTGTATTAGGGGTTTTGCAGATATGGGTCAAACCGGCCACATCGAACTATATCAATCTGAACCGATGGGCTATCAATCGACAAATGGTCACGTAACATTAATCTTAATATTAATATTAGTATCAATATTAATGTAAAAGAAATCATGATAATATTAATATTCACTTTTTTATTTTTACAAGAGATTTTTTATTTTAAATTTTAACTATTTTTTAGTTGTAAATTTAAATTTAATTTAAATTTTAAATCAAAATTTAATTTTAATTTTAATTTTAATTTTAATTTTAAATTTAATTTTAATTTTAAATTTAATTTTAAAATTTGCTACGAGATCAATTGGATTTAGGGGTGTGCATATATGGGTCAAAGCAACCGCATCGAACCGAACCAAACTTGGACAACAAATTAAATGGGGCTTTGGCTCGGACTTGGGTAGTGTTCGTCTAAACTCGTACGCTAAAACTAGTCGAGCTCGATCATTTCGCTTGTGTAATCGAACCGAGTCCAAACACCAATTTTGATTACGTACTAGCATGTAACAATGATACGTGTTAATGGTAGTTATTAATAAAATAAACTAGAAATAAAATATTGTTAATTTGATCAGTTGAATTAGGAGATTTTACAGATATCGGTCAAATCGGACGCATCGAACTATATCAATCTGAACCGATGGACTATCAATCGAACAGATGGTCTCGTAACATTAATGTTAATAATAATATTAGTTTTAATATTAATGTAAAAGAAATCATGATAATATTAATATTTACTTTTTTATTTGTATATGGGATTTTTGCACATTTGGGTCAAACTGACCGGCATCGCATCGAACCATATCAATCAGGACCGATCGGCTATTATTCGAACTGATAGTCTGGTAACATTAATGTTAATTTTAATATTAGTTTCAATATTAATTTAATTTTTTTTCTAAATTTTAACTATTTTTTAGTTGTAAATTTAAATTTAATTTAATTTTAAATCAAAATTTAATTTTTATTTTAAATTTAAATTTAAGTTTAATTTAAATTTGAAAATTTGTCACGTGATCAATTGGATTTAGGGGTGTGCACATATGGGTCAAACCAACCGCATCGAACCGAACCAAACTTGTATCACAAATTAAATGGGGCTTTGGCTCGGGCTGAGTTAGTATTCGTCTAAACTCGTACGCTAAAACTAGTCGAGATCGATCATTTCGCGTGTGTAATCGAACCGAGTTCAAATACCAATTTTGAATATGTACTAGCATGTAACAATGATACGTGTTAATGTTAGTTATTAATGAAAGAAACTATGAAAATAAAAACTTGTTGATTTGATCAATTGAATTAGGGGGTTTTGTAGATATGGGTCAAATCGGCCGCATCGATCTATATCAATCCGAACCGATGGACTATCAATCGAACATATGGTCTTGTAACATTAATGTTAATATTAATATTAGTTTCAATACTAATGTAAAAGAAATCATGAGAATATTAATATTCACTTTTTTATTTTTACAAGGTTTTTTATTTAAATTTTAACTATTTTTAATTATAAATTTAAATTTAATTTTAATTATAAATTATAAATTTTAATTTTAAAATTTGCCACGTGATCAATTGGATTTAGGGGGTGTGCACATATGGGTCAAACCAACCGCATCGAACCGAACCAAACTTGTACCACAAAATAAATGGGGCTTTGGCTCGGGCTCAGTTAGTGTTCGTCTAAACTCGTATGCTAAAACTTGTTGAGCTCGATCATTTTGCGTGTGTAATCGAACCGAGTTCAAACATCATTTTTGAGTACGTACTAGCATGTAACAATGATACGTGTTAATGATAATTCTACCATTTGGGTCAAACCGACCAGCACCGCATCGAACTATATCAATCTGAACCGATCGACCATTAATCGAACCGATGGTCTGGTAACATTAATGATAATTCTAACATTTAATGATATTAATCTATCCTCTTGTTAGTGGAGTTGCAGAAGACGAAAAGATTGTGTTGGAAGTTGTTTTTTTTTAAAAATTATGCATGCTTTTGGATTACTCAAGCATTTTTTCTGTTTGTATTGTTTCTTGTTCTTCATTTCTTCTGTTGGTTTCTAGCACACTCTATTTTCTTCAATGGCGGTCTCACATAGAAAAATTTAGTGTCATGTGGAAGAATTAGTTGATGAAGAAAGTTTTGCTTCAATAGCGGTATCAGATGGAGAAATTGAGGGTCAGGTGGAAGAATTAGATGATGAACAAAGATTGTAAGCTCTTAACTTAGGAGACGATAAAGAACAAGAGAGAAAAGAACGGAGAAATGCATCCTAACGATGACAATGACATCAACGCAAACAACAATAAGTTATTTCGCTTCACCTTTTCTAATGGATTTAAGAAATACATTATATTTTTACATTGATTTCTCATACTTATTTTGTTTAATTCTATTTTTAGGGACGAGGTGAATCTCTAATGGATTTTGATACAGCGATGATGAAAAAATATTGTAGTCTGCCAACATTAACAAAGACCCAAGGGATCTCTTAGATGGAGATTTTGTTGACTTAGAGTTCAACTCTATTGAAGAAGCAGACACATTCTATCGGATATATTCAAAAACAGTTGGTTTTAGTGTTAGAAAGAACGAAGTAAAGAAAAATAAATATGGGATGCTAATAATCAGTAGTTGGTGTTGTTCGAATGCAGAATTCAGACAGAAGAAATACATTGAAGCTCCTAACAGGGTTCGTGAGCTAAGAAGTGAAAGCAGAAGTGGTTGTAAAGCAAATTTTTGTATTGGGTACCACATTTCTATAAAAGCTGTAGGTTGTCAAAAAATTTCGAGTACAGCACAACCATAATCTGGCGAATGATTTTGAAATAATTTTTTGAGATTCCATCATAAGATATCACCCGCAGAATTGGAACAAGCTAAACTGATGAAACAAGTCGGGATGACGACTTCAGAGGTATAGAATTTATTTGTCCACCAGAATGGTGGCTGGGATAAGGTTGGATGGACGAAAAAAGATTTATACAATACTTTAGCTAAAGATAGTAGAGAACTAGACGATGTTAATGCTACGACAACACTTATATTTCTTCAAGCTAAGGAGGGCATTGACCCAGATTTCTTCTATGTGTACAAAGTAGATGAAGATTCCAGATTGACACATCTCTTTTGGGCTGACGGTACAAGTCGATTCGATTACGAATTATTTGGAGATTCACTAGCATTTAATACATATAAAACAAATAGATGTCAAATGTCGTTGGTGGTTCTAGTGGGTTCAAACAATCATACAATGACTTGTGTGTTTGGGTTTGCATTGATCAATAATGAGTCTGCTGAGACATATTCTTGGGTTTTACAAAAATTTCAAGAGTGTATGAAAGACAAATTACCAGAGGCAATTCTCATAGATAGTTGCAGATCCATGAATAAATCAATTGAGGATTTAATGCCCAGCGTAGTTCATCGAACGTGCACATGATATATCCTAAACAGTTCAACCAAACATGTACACCGAGATAGTTTTGCAAGAGAATTGAATAATCTGATTAAAAGGTACATCTCACACTTGGTACTTTGAAGTATGTTGTTACAATTTTAAAACTTTTGTTATTGTCCATGTTTTTTAAAACAAGTACTATTCAGTCAAAGAATTTGAAAACCGTTGGCAGCAGATGCGAATGGATTATAATGCAGAGAACAATGAGTGGACTAGTGCATTATACAGAACTTGGCATGGATGGGCGGACACATTCGTACGTGAAAATTATTTTGGTGGTTCTACTCCAACAAATAGATGTAAATCAATGAACGCATTTCTGAAAAGATTTTCGAATGAGAAGCTTCCACTGTGGAAGGCCCTTCAACATAGTGACCATGGTTTGGCGGCCTTACCTTACAGCCAGATGAGTAAGCATGCCATTGATAAACTCTCAACACCAGTTGTAAAATAAACTAGCATGGCCGTAATAAAAAATTAATGTACAACAATTTACACTAAAAAATTGTTTATAGAGGTAAGGAATGAAATCACACGTTTTGATAAATATAGTGTTGTCCACCTTCACATCATAAGAGAGACAGAAGTTTGCACTATCCAAAAGTATTTGTCGAAAAATAATCTAAACCGGAAGGTTACATTTTATCGTATCGACAACAACATAAACTGTGACTGCTTGTGGATGGAGACCAAGGGGATTCCTTGTAGGCATATTTTTCAGCAATGAAGAGATTGCAATTATCAGATATTTCAAAGAACTTGGTAAAAACTCGTTGGCTGAAGGATTGCAAAGAGAGTTATCTCTTCGGACCTGGCACAGAAAGGAGATTCATCCACTCAGACAGGATTGAGAGCAGAAGGTATGGTGGTATTAATGAATAAGTTAATCTGTTTACGTATTATTGGAAAAAATCAAGCAAAATTCAAGAGAAGGGAACATAGTTGATGCCAGTTGTGCTAATTGAGTTGCAAAAAACGGTGATCGATATTGGCGAAGAAGAAAAGATGGTAGCTGATGTAGTTCGTGGAGTGCATGCAGCTTTTAAAGAGCCAAATTCAGTAGCAAAAAAAGAAAGGTCTTCTCAAGAAAAATCAAGCTAGAATAAAGAAAATCAGACTATCCCGAAGCCTAGAATTTGTAGAGTTTGTAGAAAATTGGGTCACAATTTTTGTAATTGTAAAGTACGGAAGCGAGCTAACGAGAAAGAGCCAATGGAATCAAATGAACTAAGCGATACGTCGTTGATTTAATTATCGTTATGTACTATTTTTTTATTTTTTCATTTACCCAACTTTTAATATTGGTTTTCTATAAAATTATTCCAAATGCAGTAGAAAACTTCTTCATGACAAAAAGAAATATTATATGGCAGCAAGATTTTGAAACAATCAAGGAGAATAACTTCCATATTATGATACAATTTAATACCAAAAATCCTATAGGAACTCACCAAATCTTAATTTATTTAACTGCCAAAATAAAAAGTTCTATGGTTGTGGAAATTACGAGACAAGGGTTCATTTTGATATAATTTTCATCGCACATTTTAAGAACATTATAACTCCACAAAATTTTATTCCTAACCATTTGTTACAAAACAAATGAACATATTTTATTTGATAAAAGAAATAAAATTTTCATCATCTTCACCTATCAGAGTGGACTCCTTTCGACCTTTGTTGCTTAATTATATTGTTGCGCAATTTGAATTCTTCTGCATTATGCTTTGAAGATGCAATCCATATAGCAACTTTGCGCCTTTCAAATTTCGATTCAAACTGCATATAACAAACATAACATCAAAAATATTATTCTAAAAAGTGTAAGTATTTGACGACATATTTTCAGACTTACATCGAAAGAATGGAAGTCCAACCTACATATGTCTTTCATGAGTAGAATTACAAATACCACAATCAAATGAATTGTCTTGGCGGGGAACATAAGGACGACGGATTATGGAGAAAGTAGAAAAGTTGAACCTAGCATCTCTCAACTTTCAAATCTCTTCCTCGAGAAAGAAATCCAAATTTGAAAGCTACAATTACCAGAATATAATATGTATTAGTATACCGGGAATCTAGTACGCAATTCATAAAAATTTATGAATATGAGCTTACTATTTGTTTTATGACTACTTTGTTATAAATCACCTCATCTGTAGATGCAAAGAAGTCCAAAACTTCATTAGTCTTTGTTTTAACCATAACTCTTGCAAGAGTATAGTGGTCAGACACAAGGATGGGCATGTATATCTGAAGCGGATTAATTAGGTAAAACGAATTAATCAATTTTTAGAAAATTAGAATTAAAATTTAAATAGAAATAAATTAGTACCTCATTACAAATGCTTAAAGATTCCATATAATCCTCAAAATATTTGCACTTCTTCCATATTTCATGAAGAGGTTTGTTAGATGGAGGTAATGTTCCTCTCTACATACACATCAAATAATACATTACGAACGACAAACAAACAAGAGAAAATTGTTAATGCATAATCATTAAAGAATAAAATGCTCACTCACCGTTAACTTTATTGGTAATACCATACATTAGCTTTATTATCAGTTCTTCTCCGTTTATCCGCGGTGAGAAGAGCAGAGACCATGCTGACAATCTGAGTATTTCTCATTAAAAAATAACAATTGCATCGTAGAAAACATTGATGGCATCAATACCGTGCTAACAATCTGAGTATCTCATTAAAAAACAGCGATGACATCGAAGTAAACATAGATGGCACATAGGAAAAAATATACTATCTACATACCCTATCTTTAATTCTCCTTTCTGGAGAAATGGACTTCATCTCAGCCCGAGTCACATAAAGCTTATTGCAAGATGATATTATTTCGCTAAAAAAAAAGAAACAGATAGATTAGGAAAAATAAAATAAATAAACTGATGAAATGAAAACTCATATTACTTACGAGTCAAATTTATCATCCGCAAAAATATAATTGTAAAAACTCGAACAGCTACTAGTCCGCTGGATAGGTTTTGAGGTTGAACTTTTCGTTAGACTTTTCAAATGTGTGATCGGTACTAAATTCCCTCCCATACTTTTCGTAAAACTGCTAAGGTCAGGTTTTTCTAAAGGGATCGAATGCAAAATTGGCTGGATTGTTTCTCCAACTTCCTTCAGTTTCTCGTCCTCATCAGAAGATTCATTGTCAACCTCCTCCTCAATATTAATTCCTCCAGCTGAAGATGCCTTCTTGAAAGCGGAAGATTTTTTTATTTTTTCCAGACGCCAAAATATATTGTTTTGTTCAAATTCGATTGAACAAAGCTTTGAATTGATCTAAAAAAGTTGAGCTAAAATCTTCGACAGATGTTCTTCAAACCTGCGCATCATACACGGAATGAAGGTTTCATTTGAAGCTGGCATTCAATCTTCTAGCTCTTCTACATCTTCCATATGAGTTGTCACGACTCGTACCCAGTGTAAGGGCACAAGACCGTGGGTACGTCCAGCCTACACCGCAGTGTCAGCGGTAGAACGCTGTCATAGGTCTCAACAATCACTAAACACAATATAATGTACCTATCCAATATAGATATACTCTCTGAACGGAGGATAATCTTAGAAAATACAACTCAATCACAAAGTAACTAAAGATGGATACCAGCACAAAATGGAATAGATAGAAGGATCTCAAAGTTCAATACAAAACCAGAATTGAAAGAGCTCGAGTGTTATCAACACCACACATAATACAAATCAAATACATAACAAAAAACTAAAAGACATATACCAACAGTCCTAGTAGTCTACTCCAAGCATTATTAGTGTCTCCTCTAGGCTAGCTGGATCCTCTAAGTTCTCTATAAAATTTTGTCAACGTATCTAGTCAGGATTGGAGCGAATACATAACTCTGAAAGCAGTTCCAAAATATGGAAGAAGATATAAAGCTAACAATAGAATAAAGTACATGATCTTCTGTAAGGAGAAGTACATGAATACATGAGATATAGATAAGTAAACTGAATACATGAAATAGAATAGAGAATCTATAAACTGTAATAAAGATAAGTGTTTCAGAGCACAAGATGATTATGTGATTGGTTTAGGTTGTACATGATTACTCTATGGTAACTCTATTATACGTGAGGGTATAATTGACATGTATATTTTTACAGTAGAGGAATTTAATCACATAACCACTTCTACTTCCCCTACCCTAATCAATACACAAGGATCCAATCAAGTTACGTTACGTACATGATTGTTAGTTTATACATGAAGTACATGTGAGAACATAGGAGTACATGAGAGCACATGAGTACATGAGAGCACATGAGTGTACATACATAATACGAATACAAGGAGTACAAGATGTACATGATGAAGTACATGAACATGAAATACCCGATGCACCTGTTAAGGGGATAACATCTCATGACAAAATCCATATAGTACTGGTCCATGTTAACAATGTGTCAGCATCAAGTAAAGTAGTCTAGAGCTGGCAATATAGATACTATCATGAATGAAAACTAACAAAGAATGTACTCGCCTGATATCCTGAGCAACTGATGTGTATGGGTGTCCGAACTGGAGTCACAGAGTCCTATTATATGAGATACAGGTTACAAAGTATTCTAAATTAAATAATTGATTAAAATAATAATATCTACATGCTACTAGGCCACTCTAGGTCAAAAGTCAACCCTTGGTTAACTAAGTCAAACTTGAACTATTTGGTCCATATTGGTCTTAATTAGTCTTGTCTAGGGTTTGGAATATGACAATTAGGCTAATGTCTAGGCAACAAGGTTTAACCAAAATCCTATATTTAAACTAATCTCATAACTCTAACTCATATATCATAAGTATCACATATATTTATATATAATGTATAGCATAAATTCCTTAACCAATACTACCCTATAATAGACCAACACAACTTCTCATATCCTATCAAGTCACCCATAACTCAAAACCTATATTCTAAGCACACAAACCAAAATACCACATATACATAATATATCTCAAGGTATCCTACACATATATTTAAACTAATCTCATAACTCTAACTCATATATCATAAGTATCACATATATTTATATATAATGTATAGCATGAATTCCTTAACCAATACTACCCTATAATAGACCAACACAACTTCTCATATCCTATCAAGTCACCCATAACTCAAAACCTATATTCTAAGCACACAAACCCAAATACCACATATACATAATATATCTCAAGGTATCCTACACATCCCTATAGCATATATAGGTATCAGTCAAACTCTTAACAGCTACCATCATCTATATATAAAGTATAAGACTGACATGACATGGTCTCATGAGAAATAGACTAAAATAGGTGGACTGAATGTATAAGGAATGAAATCAAGGAATATGTGGACTGAGAAGCATAAACAAAAGGACTGAACAATAGTTACCAAAATAGAGCTGCAACTAATCATTCAAGGAATGGATGGGCATAGAATTTATAGCAGTGAAATGGACTGAAAAAGGATATAGTGTGGACATGTGAGAGTGAGTCATGAGTTCAATTATCTGAACCTAAATGTGAACCCAAGTCTGGGACAAAGCAATTTAGCAAGGACATGGGAGCTTGACTAAACTAAAATACATATATACAAGGACAAGGCATCAAGCAAGGGAATGTGGAACATATGACCTCATCTGAACCAATACAACCAAGGGAATGAATGTAACATATATGCAGGGCAGATAATGAAGTGGCTAACTTGTATGCAGGCAAATCAAACAAGTGGGCAGAACAGTGATGAGGGGAAGCTAACAAGTACTGGACACATAAAGATGTAGGGGCATACCTATATGGACTGAATAATGGAGGACAGATGGCTAAAGTTTAAGTGAGGGTCTGAACATCACATAGCAGTAATCAGAGTAAAGCCATGCTTCAAAGTGGGATACACATTTGTCCCCATAGATCATTACATAACCAATCAAATTCGAATAGGTAGTACATTGTGGAGGACAATGCAAGGATGAGGGATAATAGGATACATGACTGAGCAACATTTATATAGGCATGGCAAGACAGAATGTGGATTAATACTCCATATTCATAGAAGACATAAGATGATATTTCTAGTTTGGGAACTCCATTAAGCCACCATGTTCAGGTGTCAACTGAACACCTGCTCAATAACTGAACAAGGAGTGCCGAGAACTCGGGAATGATACCTTATTACACTGGCTATGCAACTTAGGCAGATGCATCATGACTGGATAATCTGGGATAGAGCAGAAGAAATGAGGTTGAACCTTAATTATAAGTAAAGGGGTCAAATATACCATATGGTGTGCATGGGACAGAACATTTGTTGCATATGGCTTGTTCAAAAGGTATAGGCTTAACAACATGGGTCAAGTGGACTGAAATTTAGCATGCTATTGACTGGATTCATATGAGATTTATATAATATAGATGGGATTGTACCACAGGACGTTAGAGCCACCATTCCCAAATGACTGATACCATTAGTATCATGATTGATACATGTGTCAAATAGGCAATGAGGATGAAAATGGTATACTGTAAAATACCTCAAACATGGGTTGAACAAATGTGATTTGGTATCTGTCATCCCAAGGTCTGATGCTATGGTTGACTGAGCCAAGGGACTGAACCGGTACAGAACATAGACTGAAACCTTGGCACTCAAATGTGAACTGATACAAGGCTATACAGGGACTGAATAAGTACCACAAGAGCAGGGCATCAACTGAATGCAGGACATGCAATGATCAAGAAGGTTTGGAACATTAATTGAACCATTCCCAGGTAAGCATGCAGTGCAATGAGAAATGCAGTGCAATGACTCAAGTATGCAGGACATGTTTTATGATACAGTGGCTAATGTGAATGCAGGATAATGAAGTCTGAACTTAATCATCAGACCTGGGCCCTCCTATTTGCAGGTAATAAAGAATACAGTGAAGGGCAGGACCCAATGGAATGCAGTGATCTAAGGATGCAGGACAGATGGGTAATGTGCATCTTTGATATATGAGGGTATGTATCTTAATGCAGGATATCAGATGAATGGGCAAGACACATGTAAATGTAGGACAAATAGTGTATTTTGGGATGCAATGAAGGGCAGGACAATGCAATGGGATGTAGTTCAATGACTGAACTGGGTCAACAGGGCATGTGAAAGAGGAATGCAGTGATATGAATATGTGAAGTGGCAGTAAATATAAATGCAGGTACCTAAGTGATTTGCAGTGAACTTGTATAGGTGATGCAGTGAAGTCGGGTATGTAGTGAGCAATAAACATGACAAGTAGTGTTATGCAATGTATGAATCTCGACTGAACCAAGTAGCAGGACAGTATGATTTCATTGCTCGACTGAAAAGTGAAAGATATGAGCATGTGGGCAGTGTACAGATGTTAGGCCATGCTATCTAGGGTGGTAGGATGTGAAACCAATAGATGCAAAACCAATTTAATAGACTGCACAGACAGAAGGTTAAACGCAGTAAACACCACCGAACCCGAGCTTCCCCATGACCAATTTGGTCGACCAAACATTCTCAAATCACAGTCAAACAACCTATAATGCTAACACATCCTATAACCAAAGTAAATACCAAATCAAAACTGAAATTAGAGCAACAAAAGTCATAAGAGACATTTCACCAAACACTTTGATGTGCGTATTCGATACTCTCGTGATATGCACCTTAAACAAATCCAAAATTGACCCAAACTCTTCCTAATGCTATGGGGACCCTATATGAATGCATCTATAACAAGGAATGAGAAATTTGAATGTGTTTAGAGGCTCTTACTACTTGAGAGATGGATTCTCAAGGAACAAGGCTAGAATGTGTTTTCCTTCACTTCCAATGGCCAAATTGCTCCAATAGGCTCCCTACTAGCAATTAGAGGCTTATTCTCTTCAAGGGAAAGATATTGCAATTTGTTTGAAGGAATTTGGATGAGAAATGGTTGTAGGAGCCATTTTGGAAAAACTCCTAAAATTAGGATTTGAAATGGAATGGAAGGAGGAAGATGGTGAAGTGAAGATATAAATAGGCAAGGGACCATTGTGGGTCGGCCATGGTGAGTCTAGATAGGGTTTGTCAAGTGCAATGGCTAAGGGCTTCTCCTATTGTCATTTAAAAGCCTTTTAAGGAAAGGCCCAAAAGCGGCTTAATGTCTAAGTCAATTAATAGACTCTAAGTGATATTCTAGGTAAATTAGAGTCTAACTAACATGTCTAAATCCATGAGTTAAGTTTCTATGATTTTGGTTAGCCTCTAGTCAATGTGGTTCTAAGGTTTCACTAACTAATGATACTATCACAATACATTAATTAAATAATATTAAAATAATCAAAATTTCACAAAAGTTCAAAAATACTCTCATTTTAGAAAAGTGGTAGTTACATGAGTAAAAATATTTTTCCAATACAACAAAATGAAATAAGAAAACTATTCTATGTATTTCAGAAAAAATAATAGTTGAAACAAGAAAACTATTGTATATATAACAAGAGAAAAATACAAAAAGTGAGGAAGATGGAATACCTACGTAAAGGATGTTGGGACGATGAGAGTGTAGCTTCCGGTGACAGTTGGGTTAGGGTTAGAGTTAGGAATGGGAGGGGAACACTATATATATATATATATATATATATATATATATATATATATATATATATATATATATATATATATATATATAGAGAGAGGATGAGGGAAAAAAAAAAAAAATATATATATATATTTTATATATATATATATATATATATATATATATATATATATATATATATATATATAGAGAGGATGAGGGAGGTGAGGTGCCACCCTATGGAGGGTGTCTACTTGTCACCCTCCACATGCTATCATCATGCACCCATGTGCATGATAATAGCATGGGGGGGGGTGACAAGTAGACACCCCCCCCGTGAGGTGGTACCCTACCTCCCTTATTCTATATATATATATATATATATATATATATATATACAAAACGCAAAGGTTTTTGAATCCTAGGGCTGACTGTGCCAAGATAAAGAGTGGTTGGGATTTAATCTTGGTGAATCAACGGTTGTGGGATTTTATGGGGAAGAGCATTATTGAAAAAAATATATATATATATATATATATATATATATATATATATATATATATATATATATATATATATATATACAAAACACAAAGGTTTTTGAATCCTAGGGCTGACTGTGCCAAGATAAAGAGTGGTTGGGATTTAATCTTGGTGAATCAACGGTTGTGGGATTTTATGGGGAAGAGCATTATTGGGAGTGGGGTTTTATGGGGAAGAGCATTATTGGGAGTGGGATTTTATGGGAAATCCAAAGATGGGAATTTAATATTTTGATGGTTGGGATTTAATATTTTGATGGGGGCCTCATATTGGTTGTGGATGAGCATTATTGAGAGTGGGGTTTTATGGGGAATCCAAATAAAATTCACATCCAACAGTGGTTGGGATTTAATATTTTGATGGGGCCTCAAAATTATTATTGTTCGTTTAAAATTAGGGGTCCAAGATTTTGAGGGGGAATACCTTAAATGAACCATGCCCTATGGGGTCCGAGCTCTCTAGCCTAGTGGTATTAGAGCGGACATCCGGAGGGGCCGGCAAGGTTCGAGCCCCCCAATTGTGTGTGTGCGTGTGATTTCAAAAAAAAAAAAAACCATGCCCAATGGGCACGGGTTATGACTAGTATATATATATATCTCCTAGGATTATGTAGGAACGTCAGAGGGTGTGTTACAAATTGAAGCCTAGGAAGACCTAGTAAGCGTCCAAATTAAAAGTTGGAACTCCTAATAACTACCATTCCATATATTTGTAACGCTAATCTTAGGAATAGTTATTAAGTGTTCATAAAAATAATACAAACACACTTATACTGTTCCTAAATCCAATTTTTGGTACAGTGGAAAGCCGAATCCTCCTCCATCATTTAGTCTTGTAATCTTTTTTCAAGCCCTAAAACAAACTTTTCTCTTGGATTCGCTGGATCCCCACCAAAAATGTCTTCGGATCTGCATAATTTTGTTAGTAACTCCTTTAGGCAAGAGATAACATGACATGTCTCTAGCGGGGTATAATGTTTTGGACGGGAAGCCATTTACAAGGGCTGCGAACAGGAGATGTGATATGTCTGGAGTTCGAGCATTGATTTTGTACTAGAGAACAGGCCAATGTTTTCATTGTAGGTGATCAGTTTGGAGAGAATTAAGTCGCCAGTGAATCCAAACTCAAAGAGGACTTGGCTTAGGAAGGGCCAGCCAACTATGTCACAAGCTTTGGACAAATCCAATTTGAGGGCTAAACTACTTTTGGAGTTTGGAATTTTTTGCAATTAAAAAATCGGTCTTTTTTTATGTAGGCTCATCTTCCCCTTCCAAATTACGGATAACATAATAGTGGCCTGAAATCAGCTGGAAGGGTGGGTTTTGGTTTTTTGGGAATCAGAAAGGTATGTGTAATTCAAAGAAGCATATAGATAATTTGAAGAAAAGAAAGTTTGCACAAGATTAATTACCCCCTCCAACCACTTCCCGGCATTTATAGTAGAAAATTACTATAAATCCATCGGGACTCGGTGACTTGCTTGGATTAATGTCAAGAATATAGTGTTTCGAATCTCTTCAGCAGTAGGCACGGCTAGAATGGATTCATTTACGACGGATGTTAGTTTTGGCACGAAGGGAAAAAAATAATATGCTTCCGTGATTCTATCCACCGATTTTCAGTCGCTCAATCAGGATCTGACACCTCTCCTCGGCAACCACAAGAGACACTCGAGTTCGATTTCCTCTTCCTATTAAGGGCCCGACAAATGGAAGAACTTTGTATTGCTGTCACCGCTGTGAATCCAATTTAGCCTAGATCTTTGGTGCGAATATATCTCCTCTCGATGTTGGAACTTATTCAAAAGTGCTTGAGTTTTCTCTTCCTCGCGGATGTTATCATCTTTTGGTGGGCTATTCTGAAGTTCCAAGAGTTTGTGTTCGATTGAGACTCTTGATAGCAGTAAAGAGATTATCGACCCGAGATTTCTCCCAAGTCATGAGGAATGGGAGAATTTTGTGCAGCCGCACCGGAAGCGACTCCTGTAGTGAGAAATAGAAGTCTACACCTAGTGTCGACAAACACTTGGTCTAGTCTTTCAACAATGTTTTGGGCGTGTTTGGTTTGCGGAAGTCTAGCCCTTGGAAGTGCTATTTTGCACTGTTCATTGCTACTTCCGGATTTTTTTTTTTATCAACTTTGGTTGTTTGGTTGTACTCTTCAAGAAAACTGAAACTCTTATGAATAATAGTTCCAAAAGTGTACTGTTCACACTTTCAATTATGACAGAAATTGACCAAAGTGTTCGGAACTTCTCATTGTGTTCCGGAAAAAATTGGTTGCTTGTTATAATAACCGGTAATAATAATAATAATAATAATAATAATAATCATAATAATAATAATAATAATAATAATAATAATAATTTCTTAATTTTTTAATCCATAATAATAATAATAATGAATAATAATAGTTTGGGGTAATCTCATCTTATTCAAAAGTGAAAAACCATATCATTTCTCAACTACCACTTCCAAGGATTTATGAAATGCCTAAAAACTAAAAAAGTTTTATGTAAAACCCACCGCTAAAAAAACTTTCATCGTGTGCCCAGAATTAGAAAAACTTATCCAAAGCGGGTTCCAAATGACCATTTTGCCCTTCCTTTTAATTTATTGAAAACACCCACGAAACTGCTCTTAAAAAAAATGTTTCGATACTTCATCTTCTTCCATACTCTGCTCACTTTCGAATCTAGGTTTTCTCCTCAAAAATCTTCAAAAACTCGTCGGAAAATTTCGGAAAGACCGGGACAAACGGCAAAAGTGCTAAAACAGAGGTCCAAACATCATTTTTTTGCGATTCTAAAATTTCGGAAGGCCGTTTAATGGTGGAGCGGTTACTTTTAGTCTCCTCGACGATACGCTCATTTTGCGACAAACGGGACCTCGTTTCGACCTCCCAGTCAAAAGTTATGGCTCTCCAAAGTTTCAGCTGACCATAAAATGCAGGAGAATGATCATTCTCCGTGTTAGAACACGAAAAATGTTAATTTTGCATGAGGGTGGTCATTCTCCGTGTTAGTAACACGGAGAATGTCATTCTCCGTCTTAATTTACACGGAGAATGACATTCTCCGTGTTACTAACACGGAGAATGGCATTCTCCGTCTTAATTTACACGGAGAATGACCATTCTCTGTGCTAAATTACACGGAGAATGACTATTCTCCGTCTTAATTTACACGGAGAATGTCATTCTCCGTGTAGTTTATCACGGAGAATGGTCATTCCAGTGTTAAAACACAGGAGAATGACCATTCTCCGTGTTAGAAACACGGAGAATGCCATTCTCCGTGTTAAATAAAACGGAGAATGTTATTCTCCGTGTTAAATAAAGCGGAGAATAGCATTCTCCGTTGTAATGCCTGTGTTCGTATTTCGTATTCTTGGAATACGTGTACGTATTTATTCTTGTATTGCATAATTTTCTTGCTTAATTTCCTTCTTGGCTTGGTTTATTCCTGATTTGGGTTGGTTGGTTCGGTCTGGGATTGCTCTTGGTTCATCATGAACCAAGGGGTGAACCTCCTACCTACCACCACCAACCCCTTTATTAATGCACTCTCTCATTTCTCTCTCTTCATTCATCATCATCTTCCTTCACCATTAAATTTCTCACCAACCTGTGAGTGAGAGGGAGAGAGAGAGCTAGGCAAGTGCATCTTGCTTCATGGAGGAACCCAAATATTATTGTTTCATTCTCTTCCTTGTAGCATTTTAACACTCTTTAGTATGTTTGGAATTGATAATTGAACACGACGTGATAGTGACCCGTAGTGGTGCACTCCTGACATGATAACCTGGCATGACCTGATAGTGGCCCGTCGTGGCGCACTCCTGACAAAGTATACCTGACATGATAACCTGACATGATTTCTCGAATAGCTGTTGCGACGGCTACCTGACATGACATGACCTGTATAATTGATCCTGACACCGTGGGCGATTGTGCTTGTACAAATAATCCAGTCCTGTCTTGCATCATGTCTAGGAGGGGACTCCTGAGTACCACGGTCAGGAGTACCTATTGAAATGGACTAAGGTTAATGACTAGTATAATTCACTAGACATGAAGAGATGTTCCCCAGTTACAGGCGATCCCGTTATCCCGGCCGCAAATGTTTGGACTTGTAGCCTGCCGACGAGTAGGGCACATTTCCAGCCCTGTCATGTGGGGCACTCTTGATTGTCACTTAAATAATTGAACTCTATTGTCACTCTAATACATTGTGCTCTCTGAATTGTCACTATAATGATTGCCTGGATAACCTGGATAGCTGCAGGGCCTGTGACTACTTGGAGCATCTCATTGCATCTTGCTAGTAACTAGGATTGTGATAACCCTAGTTAGTTAATGTAGAAAGCCGTAGGCAATGATTGGCCATGATTGCTTGGATGGAGTCTAGTCCGGTATAGTATTGTCTAGAATTGATTAATTGTAAGATTGTACCAGAATGATTGAATGATTGTCACTCCAGATTGTCACTATAATGATTGTCACTCCAGATTGTCATTATAATGATTGTCACTCCAGATTGTCACTATAATAATTGTCACTCCAGATTGTCACTATAATGATTGTCACTCCAGATCGTCACTATAATGATTGTCACTCCAGATTGTCACTATAATGATTGTCACTCCAGATCGTCACTATAATGATTGTCACTCCAGATTGTCACTATAATAATTGTCACTCCAGATTGTCACTATAATGATTGTCGCTCCAGATTGTCACTATAATGATTGTCACTCCGGATTGTCACTATAATGATTGTCACTCCAGAATGTTACTTGACCTGATTTCTTATATTTATCTTGCCGATAAATGGTGAGAGAAACCAAGTTCCGTTCAGACGAAGGGTTACAACCCCGGTCCATGTTTGGTTTACGGGTTGTAACCTGGCTATCTGAATAGTCCCATGGTTATCTCATCGTATATCATTCTGTCATGCTTTCTTTCCACATGTCCTGTCTTTTAGTGATTCTATACAAGATTGTCTTTTATAATTACCGATCATGCTTTTTCTTAAACTACTGCCTTTTATTATGTAATTTTACTCTTGTGCTAATTGCTAGTTTTAGTTCTTAAGTGAAGCCTCCTTATGGCACTTGCTCTTTCTGGGGTCTGACCCAGCTGGTTTTGTATGGCCAGATACCGGAGCAGCACCAAAGGATCTCCCTGCTTTTCAGCCCGATGGTGGTCACCAGGCGTAACCAGGGCAACAAGTGGATTTATTTTTGCTCTCCCACTCTATTGTAAAATTATTCTTTTGAGGCGTTTAGCCGCCGAGCAAGTGTTAGCTCGTTTGCAACTTTATTTACTGTCTGCCTACGGGCTGTAAGCATGATTAGCAACTCGAGGTTGATCATGTATGACTTAAACTCTTGCTAGTCCTTACATTTTGTACGACTAGCTTCATGATCATCTGGATATGTAATGTTTGGGACGCCTTACAATTGTATATTTAGTGATCTGATATCTTGTGATTATTATTAGTTGGTTGAGATTGAGATAATAGGCTATTTTATGACCTTAAGAGACTGATGGATTATAGTGAAACCCTCACATATCTAGACAGCCGTGACCGTATAGCGGTGTGGATTCCATTCCGTTATACGTAGCTGGCTATGTCTGCCTCCGCTCTCCAGTATTCTGGTTCTGGGGCGTGACATGGTTTAAGTGGTAGCCCATGCAGGTCTTGTCAATCAAGATGTGTGAGGGTTTACCGAATAGATGTCTCAATCAGCACTCGCCCTTGATCTCTGCTCGTATTCTCTTGATTCCTGAAAATTCTTGTCATAATCACATGCTTGTAATCGTTGATCTGTCCTGGTCCTTCCTTATTGTTCCCATGTCGTCTTCTTCAGCGGCATTAAACCTGGACCTGCCGATCAGCAAGGCGGATCACCTCCCATGGACCAGCAGCAACCAGAAGATCAGGCCCAGCACTCAGCAGCAGCCTTCCGAGCCGTACCTTCTGGAGAACCAATACCGCCAGTTCAGCCCGTCCAGCCAGCAGGGTCAGGGGATGGAGGATTGGTAGGACTCATCCGTAAGTTGCTTGCATCCCAAGATCGTCAGGGAGATGCCCTGCACCAAGCAGTACAAGATGTTCTGAATAGAAGTGGTCCCCGAGGGAACAGTGCGGTCAACAGTTTTAAGCGCCTGAACCCTCCCTTCTTCGATGGCAGCGAGGATGCCATTGCTGCCGATGCTTGGCTACAGGATATAGAGGTAATTCTCGAAGCCGCGAAGACTCCAGAAGATGAGAAGGTGGCTGTGGTGCGCTTACAATTATTGGATCTAGCCCGCAGTTGGTGGGCCGCACAAGCAGTAGGATTGGCAACACCTGTCCCCTGGGCAGTGTTCAGCGAGAAGTTCCAGACCAAGTATTATGATGCAGTGGCTCGATATGACTTGCAGACCAGGTTCAGTAATCTTAAGCAGATGGGGAGGACGGTCGACGGATATGCGGTCGAGTTTTCCAGACTTAGTCGGTTTGCTCCCACCTTGGTGGCAACCGAGTTTGACAGAGCGCAGAGGTTCCAACAGGGACTTCACCTGGAGATTATATTGGCAGTAGAACAGTTCGAGCATCAGACCTATGATGCGGCGTTGCGAGCAGCAAGGAGGCACGAGTATACCTCCCAGAGAATAGTGGACAGGACCGGAGGTCGGAAGCAGTTCCATAGTCAGATGAATCAGTCTTCAGCCCCAGCCCCGGCAGCCAGGGCTTTAACTATTGGAGCTCCGAGGCAAGCAACCTCAGTTACGTCGGTTCAGTACTCAACCCCGACGTACCCTCAGCAGAAACAGAAGCAAGCACAGTCCGCCGCAGGCTGTTCTTATTGTGGGAAGCCTGGACACGTGGTAGCAGAATGTCGCAAGGCGTTGGGATTGTGTTTATTGTGTGGAGCACCGGATCATAGGGTAGGGTCCTGCCCTTTCAGAGTTGATTCAGCATCGACAGTATCTAGTCCCTCGATTAGGGGACCAGCACCAGCACCAGCACCAGCACCAGTACCAGCTCCAGTTTACCAGCAACAGCAGTTCCCGTTCCCGAGGCCCTTGCCGACTCAGGCCCAGACTTTCCAGCAACAGAATCTGCGGCAGTTTGCCCTAGCCCAGGCTCAGGTTCAGAATCGATCGAGAGGTATATGTGTCCTCTCATCTTGCTTTTCTACTATCATTATGTGGGGTGCATGACGTATTTCATGTATCCTAATTATAACGGTACATCTCGGGCCCGAGCCATTTCCTGGATCATTCGAAAAGGTTGGTACCAATAGCCTTTAACATTTTCGTATGAGGAGAGGCCCGTGTCTATGTTTGACTAAGGGGAGAGACCTCAAGCGCAAGACTATCAGTTTAGTTCATGTTGCTTGAGTTCATCGCTCCTTGGAAGATTCAAACGTGGGAGTGTGAGGATGATATCCGATCACGTTATCCCGACTTGTTTGACTCGTGAGGTATAATGTCTTTCTTATGCCTCATGCCTTCGATTCCTTGTTTGAATGAGTGATTGTCTGCCTAGTTATAGCTTGCATGTGATTAATGTAGCTTGTCATTGCTCCTCTAGCCTCTTGATTAAATTCCGAGGACGGAATTCTTTTAAGGTGGGTAGAGTTGTAATGCCTGTGTTCATATTTCGTATTCTTGGAATACGTGTACGTATTTATTCTTGTATTGCATAATTTTCTTGCTTAATTTTCTTCTTGGCTTGGTTTATTCCTGATTTGGGTTGGTTGGTTCAGTCTGGGATTGCTCTTGGTTCATCATGAACCATGGGGTGAACCTCCTACCTACCACCACCAACCCCTTTATTAATGCACTCTCTTATTTCTCTCTCTTCATTCATTATCATCTTCCTTCACCATTAAATTTCTCACCAACCTGTGAGTGAGAGGGAGAGAGAGAGAGCTAGGCAAGTGCATCTTGCTTCATGGAGGAACCCAAATATTATTGTTTCATTCTCTTCCTTGTAGCATTTTAACACTCTTTAGTACTTGACATTTCTAATTTCCATGGCTAGATTCTTGTAGATCTAAGTTTATTTCATTTTCGGATTTCATGGGTTTTGATCTACTTAATCTTGTTATTTCTATGTTTTGATGGTTCCATGTTGTAGAGAATCTCGTTCTGCCCCATTTTGACCTATGGAAGTTCAGATTTGGGCTCCGGATGATAGAGTTATGCAGCTTGGCAGCCATGGTTTCTTGGTGTGCTTCTTCTCGAAAATTTGGAGAAGAAGCACAGTCCTGAGCCGCTTGGCAGCACTTGACCGCATGACAAGTTCATGCGGCAAGTATTCATTTTGAGCCGCATGGATTCGGTTTCCCGCCAGTCGCATATCTGGATCGTTGAGCCGCATAGAATTCTGTCTTTGGCAGCCGCATAGGATTCCGTATCCCCTGGCCGCATGGGACTTGACTTGGATCGAGCCGCATAGCCTTGCTCAGACTGAGCCGCATAAGACCCTGCCCTGTCCAGCCGCATAGGAACATTCTTCCTTGGCCGCATGAGACTTAATTTGCCTCAGCCGCATATGACTAATTCTCTGAGCCACATGGAGCTCACTCCCCGCGAGCCGCATAGGCTCTGTTATCCCGAGCCGCATGTGACTCATCTAAATTGGGCCGCATGGGATTCGTCCAACCTGACCGCATGAACCCATATCAGTTGAGCCGCATGGGAAGTTATTCCCAGCCGCATAAGAATTGTTATCCTTGGCCGCATAAGACCCTGTTGTCTCAGCCGCATAGAATTCTGCCTGGACCCAGCCGCATGGACTTCCCTGTCGTACCCTGTTACATTATTATTGCTACTATTGTTACTATTGTTCTTTTATTATTATCATGTATCTTGTAACTTCAGTACAACATGAGTACGCTTTACCTCTATTAGATATTTTACGTTCATTTTATATCCTTACGCCTTTTGTCCTGAACTTGAAAATCATGAATTCATTTGTATGTTTGGAATTGATAATTGAACACGACGTGATAGTGATCCGTAGTGGTGCACTCCTGACATGATAACCTGGCATGACCTGATAGTGGCCCGTCGTGGCGCACTCTTGACAAAGTACACCTGACATGATAATCTGACATGATTTCTCGAATAGCTGTTGCGACGGCTACCTGACATGACATGACCTGTATAATTGATCCTGACACTGTGGGCGATTGTGCTTGTATAAATAATCCAGTCCTGTCTTGCATCATGTCTAGGAGGGGACTCCTGAGTACCACGGTCAGGAGTACCTATTGAAATGGACTAAGGTTAATGACTAGTATAATTCACTAGACATGAAGAGATGTTCCCCAGTTACAGGCAATCCCGTTATCCCGGCCGCAAATGTTTGGACTTGTAGCCTGCCGACGAGTAGGGCACATTTCCAGCCCACTGTCATGTGGGGCTAATGCATTGTACTCTCTGAATTGTCACTATAATGATTGCCTGGATAACTTGGATAGCTGCAGGACCTGTGACTACTTGGAGCATCTCATTGCATCTTGCTAGTAACTAGGATTGTGATAACCCTAGTTAGTTGATGTAGAAAGCCGTAGGCAATGATTGGTCGTGATTGCTTGGATGGAGTCTAGTCCAGTATAGTATTGTCTAGAATTGATTAATTGTAAGATTGTACCAGAATGATTGAATGATTGTCACTCCAGATTGTCACTATAATGATTGTCACTCCAGATCCTCACTATAATGATTGTCACTCCAGATTGTCACTATAATGATTGTCACTCCAGATTGTCACTATAATGATTGTCACTCCAGATCGT